>JAJLSD010000014.1:0-225729 GCA_030567455.1 Komagataea norvegica
AATTGGAGAAAAGATACTTCGAATATGGTGATGTAGGGTTTCCAGCATATAGAACAGACCCAGACTGGATTGATGCTACTATTGGTATGTTAATCTGCAATGATAGAAGATGGCCAGAAGCTTGGAGAAGCTATGCATTACAAGGCATGGATTTATGTTTGAATGGGTATAATACTGTGGCTAACGGTACGTCACTATTCGGTTCAGGTGAAAACAAAGAAGTAAGACAATACCATAGTGACTTGGCAACTACTGCGAATGCCTATTTCAACTCTACTTTTGCTGTCTCTGTTGCTAAATGTGGTGTTGAGGATGGTCAGGAGTTAATTGCTGGATCGATTATTGTTGATCCAAATGGAAAGGTTATTGCACAGGCCAAAACTGAAGATTATGAGATTTTAATTGCGGCCATTGACCTTGATGACTCTGTAAATGGTAAGAAGAAAATGTTTGACTTTTCTAGACATCGTCGTCCAGAGTTATACAACAGATTGGTCGATCAAAAAGGTAGCATTGAAACAAAATACCTTGAATAATTGGTAGCATAAAATCTAAGCATTTTAAAAACATATAAGAAGTACATTTAGTTATACTATCATAAGTAGAATGTCTCTCCAAATGAATAGATAGTTGATCCGCGAACAATGATTAGCTGTTTCATTGAAGTTTTTTTTTCTTTGGCTAGTAAAAATATTACACCATGCTAGCTTTAAACCTGCATTTGCTGAAAGAAAAGCCACTAGTGTAATTAATTAGAGCGTAAGCTAACAAAGAACCTTTCTTACTCATTACATGTGGAGAAACAAAATAAAAATCATAATTAATACTGCAAAATTGGACGCCGAATATAGTAAGAACTTCAAGCCCTACTGAGAACCTAGTGAATGAGCTTTGACTCTGTAAGTGTCGTTTTTCTCTGGGGACAATGAAGATGAGCCTTCTTCAGCTGAACCTTCTAGCTCAATTCCTTCAAGGAACTCATCTTCTTTAGGATCAACAAAAGTGTTACCTGGATCTTCTTCGAACGACTCCAAGTCTGCCATCCATAGTTTTGGAAAGTATTTACAAATTCCATAATATACGGCAGCCCCGATCAAAATACCAGGAACGTATGAAATGGAATATAAATAAATGGCAGCTTTTGGAATATTTTGGTTACCGCAAACCCACGCTAAACCAGGTAAATTTGGAGCAATGCCACAGAGGAATGCAATAAAACATGGAATGTTATAACCATGGTAAAAACGGTAAGGTCCATCAGACTTATAAAGACCTGGAAGATTCAACTTTCTGCCTCTCAATATGTAATAATCAGTACACATTATTCCTGCAATTGGAGCTAAAAACATAGAATAACCGCCTAAGAAACTTGAAAATGATTTTGCTGAATACTGGATGAACCATGGACAGACCACAATACCCAGAGCCATACAGACATAAGCTCCTCTTCTTGCATTAATCCAGCGTGGAAACCATAAAGAAAGATCATAGGAGAAGGAAACAGTATTGGCAGACACGTTTGTTCCAATGATTGCGAATGACCAACAGGCAGAGGAGAAGAATTTTGCTGCTCTGTTATTCCAAAGGTTTTCTACTTGAAGTGGGTTCCATGTGCTCACACCATAGATAACTTGGGTAGCAGAAGTAACCACAATACCAAGGATACCACAAAGTGTGACCAGCACAACTAAGCCAATAAACTGAGGCCACCATACCTGTTTTGGCTTTTTGGCATATCTTGTAAAATCAGAAATGTTTAGGGCCAGAGTAGCCTTTGGACCAATGGCAGACACAACACATCTGAAAAACACAACAATGGTTGGAGTGCCATCTAAAATATTATTGCCTTGGCTGAAGATTGGACCAAATCCACGAGCTCCGTGAACTGCCCAAGCGAAAAGGACAATACCAAAAATTGGTAGCAGGATAATCTTGACCATGAACATGATTCTTAGTTGATTAACCGACAAATACAGTACAGGAAGCTGAATGAAAACGAATAGGAAAAAACATAGCAACTCAGCACTTGTAACCTTGGCACTCTCTGGTAGATGATTCTCAAAGTTTGCGAAAGAGGGCCAGATAGCTTCCAGCATTGATTGCACACAAAGTCCACCTTGAAATGATTGAGTTCCGCACCAAATGACACAGACAATACCTCTGATACCCACAAGAATATGGGATCCAGAGAAATATGGAGCAGCACCACCTGTAAATCTCATTAGAAGCGGAAATCCAATACCGTACTTAGCACCAACATATGCATTTAGCATGGCAGGAATAGAGACAATGATGTGGCCAACAAAAATGGCCAGAATGGCAAGACCCGGACTGAGGCCAGCTGAGATAGAACTTGATGCAACCTGATACATTGAGATAGACATAGCTTCTGCAATCCAGAAACCAAGGATGGAGAACCATTCCCATTTTCTTTCCTTAGAATGTTGTGGAATAGGATCCAACGACTTATTGGAGAAGAGGATCCCGTCAGAGTAAGTTGACGTTTCTGGGTGAAGCTCAATCTTCTTCACTATGGAATTCCAGGACACCATTGAACTTGAATAAGACTACTAGCACGTTAGCCACATTTGTTTGATAGTCATTTTCAGGATTGATCTACTATCTTTATACATGTGGATGTGTGTTTCGATTTTCAGTGAATTTTCAGTTATCTGTGATTAATCGGCGAACCGCACTAGAATACCGATCATGTCAAAATTATATTTAGAATGCGGGAATTGAGATAAAGAGACCGGAATTTGAATTAAGATATGGAAACACATTGATTTGGACAACAGGTGACAGGGTTATCTGTTTAGCAACCTAAGAAAGGAGAGCGTTGTACTTCAGGAGAGAATATCGAGGATGTCTACTATATGAAGAGACTTTATGACTAATGTCGTATTATCTCCGAACTCCAACGGAGATTACCAGAAGTAGTATATTGATGAAGCACTTCACATATCGAGATCCGCCGAAAAAAGACCTGTAATTGGAGCACGACGTAAACTGTAGATCACAAAGAAAGTCATACGTCCTACCCGTTATCAGTTACAAAAGCACGAAGATAGTATAGAAAACAATTACCATCATAAGAGGAACGAGACTCAATAGCGTTCCGTTAAAACTTTCATTATCAATCAACAATAACTGAATAATCCAAAAAATGTACTGAACACAGATTTTATGTTGAGATCTGCTTCGCCAATAATTATAACTAATCAACAGCTATAAGCACAGAATTGAAAAAAAAAAAGTAAGTTCCAAATAGAATAGAGTTAATAGCTGTTATCGAGATTGAATACATGGTTCCGGTCTAATTAGAAGGGAAAATTATGGGTTGATATACAGCCATAATTGAATGTTTGAAGGGTAATTAGGTGTAGCAGTGAACAAGAGTGTATTACTTTAGTTTTCCTGTCATATTTTTGTAGACCTGACCATTAACAGCGGTGGATGGTCTCTCATTTTGATGAAAGAATTGCTCTAGATTCTTCACGCAGCATTTTTCAAAGTTTTTGAAGCTATCTTGAGTACAGACTCCAACATGGGGAGTCAAAGTGATTTTGTAGTTGGATAAGAGCCTTTCATCAATCTTTGGCTCGAATTCATGTACATCAAAGCCAGCCCCTACTAATTGTCCACGTTCCAAAGCATCGACAACTGCCTCCTCCTGGACAATTGGCCCTCTTGCAATGTTCACCAATCGAACTTGAGGTTTCATTTTTCCAAAAGCATCATAGTTGATCAAATGTCTTGTTTCGTTGGTATAAGGACATGCCACCAAAATACAATCAGCAAATTGAAACAAAGTTTCTTTATCTGCGCAGTACTTCAAACCAGGTAATTGTTGCTCCAATGTATGTTTCCGAGTTCTATTGTGATACACAATATTCATCCCTAAACTTGCGCAAGTTTTTGCAATCAAAATCCCAATATCACCTAGCCCAATAATACCTAAAGTTTTGCCATTTGGGTCCTCCGAAATATTTGCCAGTTCTTGCGAATCGTAATATTTCCCTGGCGTTCTCAGACAATGTTCTGCATATGTGAGGTATCTGAATGAAGAGAGCACCAGGTATATACCAACATCAGCAGTTGCTCTTGAACATGAATCAGGGGAATTACAAAATACAATTCCTCTTGAAGTTAGATAATCGACATCGACGATATCGTAACCATGACCTGATTGAACCACAATTTTGCAAGATTCTGGAAGCAACCTGACGGCCTCGTCTCTCAAAATGTAATGATGAACATAAGGGGAAGATTTCAGCCAAGCTGACCTGCAAATAGCATCTATATTCCCAATTTTCCCGTGGTTTGGCTTTCTTAATTCATTCATATAATCCTCAACATTCTCGAAATCGTAATTGACAAGGTCGAACTTTTCATTTAAGACCTTCCATGATTCATCATGATGGACTGGTTTATCCCAAGGGATGTATAGAACCCTAGGTTTAGAGAATGTCATTATCTGTGACCGTTCTTGATAGTGTAACAAACATAGCTTGAAGAGAGCAAATTGTAACAGTTTTAAAGTCTTCATGCGAACTCGGTATTCTCTAACACTTCTCCGGATATCAAAAAATTACATGATAAGGTACAAATGCAGGTAAATAACGTCCATTCAGAAATACGTTTGGCCTCTCTCCACTCTGGCATTCAAACTACTGGCAAAGAGGCCACGAGGAGATGTTTTTAAGCCTGATCTAACTAGTCCAGTTAACAGGTTCACACCAGAAACGACACCATCAATTACAGGTACAGATCTGTGTTTGACAGAATTTTCCACGGCCTCCTGCATGTCTGCCATACCTGCACATCCCAAAATTAGTACATCAGCACCATGATCCTCGACAAGCTTATATGCAACATCAGACATCAGCTGCAGCACCTCTTCTCTTGGCTTTGTATGCAATTCGGCCACCTTGAGGTTGGTGCTTAATAAGCCTGCACAGAAGCCACTCAAACCAAAATTTCTTACGGCATCTCCGTGCCTAATTGAACTTCTTCCCACTGTGGTGACAATGCCAAACCGGCCACCAAGTAACCTTGCAGTATATAAGCCGGCTTCGAAGATGCCACATACGGGAACATCAAACTCCTCTCTCAGACAATTGAATAGTGGATGATCTGAAAAGCAAGCAACGAGCATAGCATCTGCTTGTTTTGCATAATCATAAACATCTCTGAAAGTGTCAGCTGAAGAAAGAACCCCATCCAAATGGCATTCGATCACAGCTGGTGAGGGCTTCGAGGAAGTATAGCCGTATAACACCACATCGGGAGCCAAAAAACTGCGTGCCATTTTCAAGCAATTGACCGTCATCAACTCTGTTGAATTAGGGTTAATCAAGAGAATTTTCATCTTTTTAGAGTTTGTCTGACCATTCTCAACCTTTGGAAGAGACTCTAGATCCTTCAGCGTCATCTCAGTGGCTTTTCCCTTCACTCGACTAATTGGCATCAAGAAAGCTTTGAATGTTCTTGTTTTTGTCGTATCTTTATATTGTCGATCTGATTTGTTATAGGAACTCTAACTGATCGGGAAACTGGATAAAGTTCTCCGAACGCTGATTTCGATGATGTCTATAAATATTTGATCAGCTTGAACTTAACTGCCCACAAGTAAATCTGTTCGTGAGTCAAGGTTATTGACTTAAGATGTTTGATTTAGTTATCCATAATGGTTATATTGTAACTGCAGCTGATATTCTACCTCCATCTGTTTATATTGGAATCAGAGATGGTATAATTGTCACTATGTCTGCCGAAGTCTTAGTTGGTAAAACAGTGATCGACGCTGAAGGGGGGTTCATTACTCCAGGTGGTATTGACTCTCATGTTCACTTAGACCAGGCAAATGCTCCAACTGGTGACAATTTCGAAACGGGGTCGAGAAGTGCTATTGCCGGGGGGAACACGACCATTCTACCATTCGCTATTCAATTGAAAGGCGACAACGATCTTCAAAAAGTTGTTCAGGACTACCACTCAAAAGTTACAGCGGGAAGTTATTGTGATTACGGATTTCATTTAATAATGTCTGATCCAACACCAGAGTCGTTAGCAGAATTGCCTAAGATAGTTGAAGATGAGGGTATTACAAGTGTCAAAGTTTACACCACATATCCAAGATACAAGCTCAATGACTTGCAACTACTTGATATTCTTTTAGCCACTAGGAAGTTAGAGATGACTACCATGATTCATGCGGAAAACTCTGATATAATTGATTTCATCAATCAGAAGTTGCAAGAGAAGGGACTGACGGATCCTTATTATCATACTGTTTCAAGACCTATAGAGTCCGAGGATGAAGCGTCATACAGGGTGATCTCCCTTGCTAAACTGATTGACGTCCCAATCTTAATTGTTCATATGTCATCAGAAACTGCCTTAGATCATGTTGAAAATTCTCAGAAGGATTTGGTCCCAATCTTTGCAGAAACTTGTCCACATTACTTATTCCTGACGAGTGATGTTTTGAAACATAATTGCTGCAACCACAAGGACCATGAAGATGAGTTTGAAGGTGCAAAGTACATATGCTCTCCACCATTGAGACAAGATGAGAAAGAGTTAGAGGGTGTCTGGAGAAAAATTCAGAATGGAACCGTTACGGTTTTCTCCAGTGACCATGCTCCTTCTAAATACGATCATCCGAAAGGGAAGAAATTAGGGATAGTTAACGGGTTACCCCACTATAAGCATGTACCAAATGGTCTTCCAGGTATTGAAACTAGACTTCCTTTATTATTTTGCTATGGTGTTGAAACTGGTCGGATAACTCCTCAGAGGTTTGTTGAGCTATGTTCTACCAATCCAGCTAAACTCTATGGCTTAAGTGAAAAAAAAGGTACAATTGGTGTTGGTTTTGATGCTGATATCACTATCTGGTATCCAAAGGGAGGAATGAAGCCTTTTGTTTTAACAAACGAGATGCTTCATCATGACATCGATTATTCGCCATTTGAAGGTATGTCTTTCTCTAATTGGCCGCGTTATACAGTTCTAAGGGGTGAAGTGGTTTGGGATAGAGACAACGGGGGAGTTAAAGGAGATTTGGGATTCGGTAATTATTTGAGGAGAGGATTATCAAAGCTCGCTGGGCCAGTTGGTGAACTAAAGCAAATTTTCAACTAGTAGAACATAGAATTTAAAAGCTAAAGTACGTAAAGTTAGGTTTATAGTTTTTTCCAATTTCCAAAAGATGTAGATGACGCTGAGTTTCAATCTATAAAAAATTATGTTGGTCAATTCTCGAGTGGTGGCTTCCCTCCTATTACCCAACTTGGCAATTTTCATATTAGGTGATAAGTCTCATCGTGAGAGAGGCCTGATAATGTGACGGTTTGACTCGCTTGTCCTCTAACGAATTTCCTTTGACGACTGGATAAAGCAACGTTCTCCCTTATGTCTTTTTGTCTTTTAGATTGTCCACTGGTGGCTAGTCAACTCTCAAATTTTTTGACGTTAATAGTAATTAATACCACTGGTCATCTTGAATCAAATTGTAGTGACTTTGTGCTGTCTGTGAAACTGTTTCTTATAACTTTTTGATCATGATGGAGTCCGTCGAAGACCCATTCATCTCAGACAATTTGGCTGTGAGGTGGAGTTTTAGTTGATAGTGTGTTTTGAGTTGAACAGCTGTAGCTCATCGAGGTATCTTGGTATCCTGGTTTTCGTTGGGGGTGTCGAGTTGATAAGTAAATAAAAAACATATTGAGGAAGAGAAAGTGCCTTAAAAAAAAAACATCAACAATAAGGATGTCCGACATCAAAGTGAAGTACCTGTCTGTGAGGTTACGTGGAAGGTCACATTTAGCCTGCCAAAGGTGTCGATTGCATAAGACTAAGTGTTCCGGTGGTAAGTTAGAATGTTAGAACCAGCATCTATTTTTCTACGACACAACTGTTATCTAACACAATGAAGAAAAACCAACTTGTCGAAGCTGCTCTGAATCCGATAAGGAGTGTCTTTATCCTGGGCGTGAGCGTGTTGTAACTCTTCATGAGTCAGAGATCCTTAAGTTGCAGCAAAGAGTGGAATATCTAGAAAACGGAGGACACTCTGCCCTCCACAAAGCTGATTCATCTTCAGACTTGGAGGTTCTAAAAGATAACTATTTCCAAAATTCTACAACAAGTGATAGCTCCCTTTTCTCGTTTTTGGATGTTGATGGTGAAGATGAGATTGTTGTCCCTTCTAATAGTGAGAGTCTGAGATATTACTATGATGATAACTCTTCAAGAGCACCAATCTCCGGAATCCTAAGTCTTCCTGATGAACAGACGGCTATTCACTTGGTAGAAAAGGTGATGAATTTTATTGGTCAAGAGTACTACCTATTTGATAAACCAACATTTTTAAAGGAAGTTAGATCAAATTATACCATTCACTTGAAAACAGATGATCGTACTTGGATCTGCTATCTTTTGATAACGTTGGCAATCGGAGAACAATGTTCGAACGATACGCTTAGGTCCGATACACCTGGAATATCCTACTATGACACATGCATGAAGCTGTTCAAATATAACCTTGAAGAACCTTCTCTCCAGCTCATCCAAACTCATCTGCTTATAGCATTTTACCAGCAGGGTCTGAATAGGTCGAACACAGCATTTGCAACATATGGAGTTGCTACCCGATTATCGCTAATATTAGGACTGCACAGAAAAGTGAAAAACCTTCCAGATGATGAGCGGGAGAAAAGAAGGCGCGTATGGTGGACATGTTACATTATGGATAGTATCTGGGCTGCAAAGATCGGGCAACCCTTCCATGTTGATAGCAATGATATCAATGTTGAACTGGATGTTATTTCGGATTTGCATGACAACTTCAAGGTCAACATTCTGTTGCACAACAGTCAGTTAGCTCTAATTATTGGTGATATAATGAAAAAGATCTATAAACCCACAACTAAAAAAACAATCTCAGAGGTTTTAAATTGTTTGCAAGATCTTAATGTTTACCAAAAGAAACTTCCCGCAAAGCTAAGAGAAAATGTAATTATAAAGGAAGATAGAACAACTGCGAACTTATACCTAAGATTAAATCAAATTGTTATAATAACCACGAGACCACTGGTTTTGGCCATGTTTATCGGGCAAGGCAAAGATTTGCCAAATAAACCACAAGTTAATTATGCCATCCGAAAATGTGCGAGTGCTGCCTCAGCAAATATTAATATCCTGCAGAACTTGAAGAAAATGGGCCTTTTTTCGGACTTTGGATTTTGGGATGCAAGATATCTTTTTTCATCATTATTGATCCTGTACATGATTTCAGGTGGGGGTGCTAACTCAGACCTCATTGCTATAGGTCGTCAACTTAATAGGGAAATGGCGAGTTCAGGAAACTTTACAGCAATTGAGAACGAGAAAAGGTTCAAAGAGTTGGATTTTTTGTTTGACCGTATGAGAGATAGATCTGATACTGATGGGGGCCTACTATCGGGCCGCAGTACGGAGCCAATTTCTGCAAAGGCTAAAGAGGCAGTAGTGAGCCCTAATTCCTTGTTAGTGGATGATATAGCCAAAATCTTTACTAATATTTCGGCGTTAGACTCTGAAAACAACATAGAGGATATTAATGATTTATTTGAGCCGCTGCCTAAAGAATTGTTACCTGATATTTGGAAGGACATAACTACAAATTTAATGTCTTGGGATGAGGGGTTCTAGTATTTCATTCTTGGCTTATACAGAGAATACTGTGAGTTTCAGGTGTCCTTTTATTACACAAGAGAAAGTTATCATATTATCAGCCATGCGCTTATAAGTTAGCAGCATACCAAACGTTAAAAACTGCTTCAGCATTGTCATGATGATCCCTTCTTCAACTGGTATGATATTTGATCGCAAACGAGACCAACGCAACGAGTGTACGAGTGAGCTTCCACCATTCTAATTTTTCCAGAGCCGATACAGAGAGACTTTCGTGAAATTCCTGCAAGGAGGCAAATCTTACTTTAGTGTTTTTTATATTTATATGCTTTATAGCTTTGTTTGGCTCTTTAGGCAATTTTCTTGACGCCATCTGTCCGACCATAGAATCAACTATGATCTGAGAGCTAAAAATGAGACGATCCAATCCGATGTCGAAGCCAGTATACTAGACTAAGAAATCTTTTGAACCACGGTAGTCTGCAATTGCGTACCCGATCGAAAAGGATTTACATGCGATAGTATTTGAATGTATTTGAATGTTAAGTTCAATGATATATAAAATATGTAATTTAATATGTAATTTGGATAATATTTGTATGTTCAACATCATAGGACTTGTTTGTTTGGAGAAACATACACTCAACAGACCAATCAAATCCTTGCCCCATAAGGTCCCCAGATCATTTATCGGCCATCACCAATCAGCATCAATCTCCCATTGTTGGTGCATAACATCAGAGGAGAACGCCCGAATATTTCCATAAGTTATTTTCAACATTGAACGAGTTCATTTATGAATACGTCATTCAATTTTAGTGATAGGAATATAAAAAGAAATATTGAATTTTAGAAACTTATAACGGCCTCAACTTTTGTATTTCATAAATGAAAATGCTGAGGGTAAAAAAAAGGAGTAGTCCGATGGTGTAATCCGCCGGAACTACACCAGTATCACTGTTTCTTGCATAATTTGCTGTAGACCTTGAAAAGAACTACTTTATTTGGTATCAATATACTGATAAGGCATTGGTCTTGACAGTTTTGGTGGTATTGTAGTTACGGACAGGCATATTTGTCTCTTCTCTATGAAAATCGAGTTTTAGTGCTAAACAACATCGTGAAAATTCCTTGTATGTGGAGATGTGTGGATGACTAGATGTGGGACAAGTGAACGAAACGTTAATGAGTGAACTAATACAGGAGTTAAAACAATTGCAAACAGAATCAGTGGTAAACAAATAAGAGAAAGGGCCTAAAAGGATCTGAAACTAATCGAAGGTCGGATCTCGGAAAAACGATTTTCTTCTTGATGTGCATCGCTCGCTCTACTGTCCACCTCTGTTTTATAACAGCTTGCTCACAGGACGCGTTCAGACGTTTTCACTCGCGGAGGCTATAGCAGCGGACTACGGAATATCAATGATAATAGGTTAAGAATACTCTGCAACGTTCTGAGACAAAGTTGACAAACAAGAAGATCACAGACAACATTCACGAACATAATGATCATCGTACTTTCGATAACTGTTGTATCTCTGCTGATATTTTTGTACCTCCCGAGTGTTTTACGTCACCTTAAAGTGGACCTTGAGGTACCTGCCCGATCGTCGGCAATTTTAACTGAGATTTTGAACTTGAGGTTCAAAATGATTGATAGTTGTTTGCCTTCAAGGTACTGCGGAACAATCTCAAAAATATACGTCTATCCCATCAAGTCATGTTCATACCTTTCTGTTGAAACATGGCAAGTGGATGAGCATGGCCTGAAGTACGACAGAGAGTACATGTTTGCGTACTGGAAGATTGACAAGTTTGAAGCGGTCACTTTGAGGAACTGTCCACGATTGAGTTTAGTAAAGATGAAAGCGAATCTCTCAGAGAATTGGTTTGAATTTGAATACCCAATGGACGACTTAGGGAAAGTTTTGAAACGCTTCAAACTCCCTTGTGATGTCGATGATGAATTCATAACGAAAAATCAAAGAAACGGACAAACCATGGAAACAAATTTATGGGGTGTCAAATTCAATTCGGTTGATATTGGCAAAGCAGTACCTGATAGCTTCTATGACTTCTTGAATTTAAAAGATGATAAGAAGAACGTCACATTACTTTACACGCCTCATGGTAAAGATGTTAAGACATATCACCCGCTAGATCTGGCAAGAATGAGAACCACTCAATTCCACGATTATTTTCCCTTTCATATAATTGATGAATCCTCAATCAGAGAACTGAACAGGAAAATGATACAAGCTGGTTATGAGAGACAGGTCGAAGCTGTTCAATTCAGACCTAATTTTGTTATTGAAAACTCAGCAAAGAAACAAGATATAGATCTATGGTTTAAAGTGAACCTAATAACAAAAGATGGCAGTTTACATCGAATGACCACTGGAAATAGATGTCCAAGATGCACAATCCCAAATGTTGACCTATCGACCGGTACCTTTGATACCAAAATGTCTGTGTCTAAAGTTCTCAACTCATACAGGAGGATTGATTATAGAAGCCCAAGTATTTCATTTTTGGGCCATTATCTTGTTCACCACGATTCGAAATTTAATATTTCCATAGGTGACGAATTTCACCTGACCCGAAGAAGGATTAATTTGTACAAAAGTTTGGAATGATGTATGTATATTTGACTTTGTTTTCTTTTTTTTTTTTTTTTTTTTTTTTTTTTAGATTTATATAAACAATACAATTCATCAGGTCCTGAATTTTTTCAATCAAGCAGTATTTGGTCATTGTTTCGTATTTAAAATGAAATTGATCTCACAAGAAAGACGTTATGATATTCGCAGATCAATCATTAATATTCACATTTTTAAGTAACTCGCTAGCTTTAGTAATGTTACCATCAACGTTAACTGAGTTCAAAGAAACCCCACTGTTCTTTCTGTTAGCCGGGATAAACATCCGATTAGAGATTGGGGATACAGGTAAATCAAATGACTCATCACCTTCTTCCAATAACTCTTTATCAAGATCTTCATCATCGATCTCAAAGGAACCGTCTTCAGAATTATTCGTTTCATTCTCATTTTCATCATCTTCGTCATAATATTCATCATCATAATCGTAATCTTCCTCTTCATCATTTACATAGTCATCATCTTGTGTTTCATCATAATCCTTATCCAGATCGTCTAAGTTTACCCTCACGGAAGGTTGATATAGTGATTCCTCATTTGTATCTGGATCAAGAATACTCTGATCCTCCTCCTCATCACTTATTTCTGGAAGTGGATCCCTCCAGAAGTTCACGTCTGTAAAGCTTTCATCATTGTTGTTTTCATTAACAGGTGGGAAAAAATGATCAACTAATTCGTTGATGAAGATATACGTTGATTTATATCCAGCCAATTCTAACAACTCCATATGGACTTCTCCATCAGGATTTATTGTAAAAATTCTTGAACTAGGGATGCCAACACTTCGATAACTTAAAGCATCAGTAATTCTGTTACCAAATCCGGCATAGAAGGGTCTTTCAATTCGATTGTACAAGTTTTTTAAATCGTTCAAGCAAGCCATTTTAAAAACTTCAGGTTTCTTCAAGATGACTTCTCTTCTAAATGCTGCCATTGTCCTATCCGGAGATAATATAACAGGCCCATGAGGGAGATTGATACCGCCATTTTGTTCAATACTTCTCAAATAGCCTCTGGTAGAATCTGCTTGCCCAACAGATCTTGCCGTTAGATACATTATGTTATAACCATTGAGGGCAATATCCTGGAACAACTTGGCAACCCCCGGATGAGTCCAATCTCGGCCAATCATTGTCAAAACATGACCTAGAGCATCAGATTTGGTAATAGTGCCATCAATATCTGAAATAACAATAGGAGTCTTCTCATACCAGAGGTACAGCTTAGATTTGATTATGGCTTTACCCTTGTCAACACTAAACGAAATATCATTTTCACCAGGTTTCAAGTCCAGGAATTTCAGCTGATCTGATGTTAAACGTAATGTCTTCACATAGTTGGTTGATGATAAAGAAGTACCATTCAACTCACCAGAATCATCGTCACTGATATAAGATTCTGACGCAGTGTTAGGAGCTGTTGGAGTGCTAGGTGGTGACGGGGTATGCAGATCTTGATCCTGCGAGTCGGGAACATCATAACCTTCTTGCTCAAGATGATGATGTGAGGTTAGATCCTCATTGGATAAAATTTTGATATTCCCATCCTCATCTTCTTTGATGAACTGGTTCAAGTCAACGTCATTTCCAAATTCCTCTGAGAGTAGCTTCTTCAGAACGGTATCCGAATCATGTATGTTCTTATCGTTAGATTTGTAACCGTTCATATCAAGAAGTAAATCGCCATTGTCGTCTAGTCTGATTGGTATGTTTATCCTAGTTAATCTTTTAGACAATTTTTGAAGCTTCTCTGATTTAGCCTCTTTCGGAGAGGAAGCCAAAGGGAGACTTAACTCAGGTTCTGATCTGGAGATTGGGATTGGATCACTTGCTCCAAGCTGGGCAGATACTAAATCAGGTGATGATTGTGAAATATCTAGAAACTCTGGTTCTTGAAAGCTATCGGCCCTTGCTCTCCGTATAGAATCGTCACGACTAAGTGGGGAAGGGGAACTTGGAGGCGATGAATCCGGTGATGAGGCGGCACTCAAAACAGGAGATGTTATCAAATCCTCAGGAATTGCAGCGTTTTTAGAGGTTTCAAAGACAAAAAAAGCTTCACCTCCAACACCGAGCTTCATGGGGAGGTTAGTGAGCTTCCCATTGATGATGAAGTCGACCTTCTTTTGAGATGGCCTGAGCAACTGGAATTTACCAAACCTCACATGGAAAGGCGAACAACTCAATTCTCCATCTTGGTTCTCCACGACAATCACATCAATAGCACCGGAGAGGGTGGAGGGGTTGATCGAGCTCCATGTCTTCGAGACACTGTCAAAGGCTCGGCCAACGTATTGCATTATTGGCTGACACTAAGTTGAAGATCAGAGACTCCTCTGCTCAAAGGCCCAGTTAAAAAGAGTCGCAAAGAAATCCCAGAGTTCACAGCACGAGTTCGCGGCGAGACGTGGCCGAACCGCGGTTTCCTGTCAAAATGATCCCGGACCACAAAAGCGAAAAAATGTAAACAAACAGACAACCAAAAGGTAAACAAGCAAGAAAACACGTAACGACTGCACGAGCGTCAACCCGTTACACTGCCATGGACTACTCCCCCTCGCCTTCCAAAGTGAAACCTCAATTTTCCTTTCTTGATAACTCTATTGAACTTGGTCGATCAGGGAACCCGGCGATCGACAGGCCACGCACTACCTCGGATGCAAATGAACGCCAACGGAGGTTCTACTCCAAATACGCAGACCTGAAGTCTCCATCTAAGAAAAAGAACACCTTACACGATGATAACAGTACGACCAACTCAAGACTTTTCAAAAACATAGACAGTGACAAGGTTCCAGTGGGTGATAACTTCAAGATCCAAAGTAACATGATTGAGAAGTTGATAAAGGAGAAGAAATCTCTACAGATCCAAAACAAAGAGATGATCCATATAGCTGACGACTTTAAACTGAAACTAGGAAAGTACAGAAACGCCAACGACGGTTTGAAACAAGACCTATCCAAGTTAAAGGATCAGAATGAGTTCTTGAAAACACACAATGACGACCTTAAGAACGAGGTTAGCAGCTTGAAGGAACAGAACGAGGCCTTACAAAGAAAAGTTGATCTCTTCAATGACACCAACAAACCCAACCCAGATGTCGAATATGCCTTTAATCCTGATAATACAAATGATATCTTCAAGGAAGAAGTTACACAAGATAAAACCTCTACTGATGAGGAGACGAAAAACCCACTGAACTCACGAATAGAGTCTAAGATTGATCAATTTTTGAGCGAGATTGAGTTCTTGAAAAAGCTGTCACTGGCGAACAAGGAACAACTCGAAGAGCAGACAAACGACACTACTATATCACAGAGTGGGAAACCATTAAAAGAAATCGACCTTGTCATTGCAGAGAGTGAGGAGCTTCGAGATTTACAGAAACATGTGGATGATCTTAAACGGAAGCTCGAAGTGAGAGAGGAGAACAAACTCCGCAAATATGAGTTGAAGCTGGAAATTTCGAACCTTTCATCTAAACTTGAATCAGATGATTTTCCGAGACAGCTTAAAACTCCGCTTAAAACTCCGCTAAAAACTCCGCTAAAAACTCCTCTCGAGGTAGAAGATCCTCGGTTTTCAAGTGCACAACCAGGGTGTCCGGTGTGCAAGAGTCAGGACTGCGAAGAACAGCAGTGTAACAAAGATGGCATTGACGTTACAAAGTGGTATTGAGACAGTAGACGAATCAGACTTGGGATTTATGTAAGCCGGCGCAGCTCTTCGGGGCGAACAAGGTAATTTTCGCGAAACTGCTCGTATAACAATACAACAAAGATCTCTTGATTTTTTTTTCTTCGTTTAGCACTCGCGCATACGAGGCAGACAGACATCCTTTTTCCATTAAAAACTAAACAAACAAACTGAGAACTTTCGCTACCAACTGCTGAGTACGCATCAAAAAATGGCTACTGCTCTGGAGATTGTTAGCTCCAACCATTCGTTTGCAGCACCATTTGCCTCCCTGCAGGAGTTTCACGAAAGTCTCTCTGTGGAAGCTGTTGTATCAGCTTTGAAAAATTTAGAATGGTGGAAGCTCATTCTTACACTCGTTGCCGTTGGTCTAGTTTGGGATCAAATATCATACCAGTTGAAGAAGGGATCCATTGCCGGTCCAAAGTATAAAATATGGCCAGTTATTGGCCCATTTTTAGAGTCATTAGACCCAAAATTTGAAGAGTACAAAGCCAAATGGTACTCCGGTCCGTTATCATGTGTTTCTATCTTTCACAAATTTGTTATTATTGCCTCTGAAAGAGATTTGGCTAGAAAGATCTTCCAAAGTCCTAAATATGTCAAGCCTTGCGTTGTGGACGTTGCTAAGAAAATTTTGAGACCTGAAAACTGGGTCTTTTTAGATGGTAAACAACACTCTGACTATAGAAAAGGTCTTAACGGTTTATTCACCAGAACTGCATTGGCTCAATACATCCCTGATCAAGAAATTGTTATGGATAAATACTTGGCCCACTTTAGAGAAGTTTCAAAAGATGGTCCAACTATTTTTTTCCATGAATTTAGAGAAATGATGTGTGGTTTATCTTTGAAAACATTCTGCGGTGATTACATTACCGATGAACAAATCAAGAAGGTCGCTGATGATTACTATTTAGTTACTGCTGCTATGGAACTGGTTAATTTCCCAATCATCTTACCTTTCACTAAAACTTGGTACGGTCGTAAAACCGCTGACATGACTATGAAAATTTTTGCTGCATGTTCAGCTCAAGCTAAAGTTTATATTGCGAACGGTGGGGAGCCAACTTGTATTATGGATGCTTGGATTAAGGTTATGCAAGATGCGAGAGAGAAGAAGTCGACTAACCCAGACGCTAAACTATTGGTTCGTGAATTTACAGATAAAGAGATTTCTGAAGCTATCTTTACATTTTTATTCGCCTCTCAGGACGCTTCGTCTTCTTTGGCCTGTTGGTTGTTCCAAATTGTTGCTGATAGATCAGATGTTACTAAGAAGATTAGAGAAGAACAATTGGCTGTCCGTAACAATGATCCAAATGTACCATTATCGTTGGAGTTGATTGAAAAAATGACTTACACAAATCAAGTTGTCAGAGAGACTCTAAGATATAGACCACCAGTCCTTATGGTTCCATATGTTGTTAAAGAAAAATTCCCTGTTAGTGAAACATATACAGCTCCAAAGGGTTCAATGTTGATTCCTACCCTATATCCGGCTCTCCATGATCCTGAAGTTTATGAGCATCCAGACGATTTTATTCCAGAACGTTGGTTTGAAGGCTCTGTTGCCAATGAAGCCAAGAAAAACTGGTTGGTGTTCGGTACTGGTCCTCATCTCTGCTTGGGCCAAACATACGTCATGATGACCTTCACTGCATTATTGGGTAAAGCACTCATGTTTAACGATTTAAATCATCAAGTCACGCCGTTATCAGAAGAGATTAAAGTCTTTGCAACTATTTTCCCTAAAGATGATTTGATTTTAAGTTTTACTGAAAGAGATCCATTTAGTGAAACTATTGTCTCTGATGATATGCCTAATCTAGTTGTCACCAAATAAAGCGTTTCAATTTAACTGATGGTTCCTGTTACTGTGTTCTTTCTATCCAATTCTACTGAATTTCTCTATTTATTCGGCAATTTTTTTTTAATTATTTGTTAGGCCATACCATTGAATGTGTTGTGGATTTTTGACATTTTATATAAACATTTATACATGTATAAACTAAACTTTGATATTTTATAATGAAGTTATTATGTCTGATGTAAAAATTGGATATTTTTTCCTCTTTAAATGCTGGGTTCACCAAGCAACTCAAATCATCAACCTTCTTATACCATCAACTTTCCAACTCTTTGATTCATTCAAATATCTGCAACCCAACAATCTGACACCAGTAACAGGGCATCTTCCACCTTCCTGTTTGCTTAACTCACTGAGGTGGTTATAAATGCAAGGATAACAAAAGACGTAACCGGTCTCAATGACTGCAGGATTCGTTATTAATTTTTGGCATATTGGGCAGTGTGCTGAATTTTGAGATGGTTGAAGTTTGGCCTCGCTTCCAAAACCCGGGCTCACCTTTGGTGGTGGTATGTCTTTATCTATTGCATTTTGTTGTTTTCTTACCAACTTTGAAGCAAACTCTGAAGAATTCCACCACTCCAAAAACTTCAGTAAAAATATCGCTGATGGGAATATAGTGGTGGATATATTAGCCAAAATCGCTTTTAAAGGGCTATAATACCTGGCCAGAATTGTTGTCAAATGTTGCCCATATGTAGGAGGTCTTTTAGTTGAGTTGGATGTCATTGTTAAAGGTCCTGGTGACTTTAATGACTTCTTTTCATGTAAATCATAGTCAAACTGATTCAATCTTGAATATTCTACCTTCAGCAAGGAATCTGTGAGAGTTGGTGATTTGGTTCTTCCACTGAGGTATAATATTTGATAAAACACGTCTATGAGTTTGAAAAATGATGACATTATTGGATAGACTTTTACAAACCAATACTTCCAGCTCTTGTTATCGAGCTTCTTTGTTAAAACCAATGGTAGATTTCTCTCATACAGTATATCCAGTTTCTCCTTCATGTAAGTCTTCACACCCACATTGATAAGAACAATTGAAATTATCTGCCATTTGTTCAACCTCTTTTTAGATTGTATAATTTCAGATATTTTATTCTCATAATCGTTGATTTGGAATTTATTCAAACTAGTTCTCTTTAGACCATAGAACTTTTCTGTGAATGTAGAATTCCAACTGCTTAGGAATTTGTACTCCAACAGCGACCTCAATATGAGATTTAACTCATCGAAGTTCAGAGCAACTTTCAACAGCCATTTGGGGTACCTGGTAGAATAATGCACAATAAGATAGCGGATGGATGGGGTTAACAGATTTTCCAGCTCCTTTGCGGAGATGATCTCGAATATAGTAGGAGTTGAGTCAAGGGATCTCGAGTCTAGAGAAGAGTAGTAATCCATCTCACGGTATCTGTAAAGGTATTGGTTTGAGTAATCCGGAGTGGGATAAAGCCAAAAGATGACACTTCCAAATCCAACTTTCGGCCTCGGACAATAAATAAGTGCTGAACGTGCGTGCTTGTACCGATTTCTGCACAGCGAAAGTAATTCTCACTCCAATAGTACATCGGTACTTATCACTAAGAGATCAATAGTTGTTACACACCTTCTAGAAGGGTTTAGATTTTACATCATACTGCAACCTGCTCAAAAACTCTAACGACAAGGCGATAATAACTGATCTACTAAACTAAAGCCTAACAAAGAAAAGTTCACAACTAGCATTTGACTTTTGCCTGACTCTATAAGCATGGACACAACTCGTCGCTTGCAACACCTCTATAATGTCTCACACGCAGCAATACAGAGCAGCGTTATGCCAGACAATAATGTGTTAAATTCAATTCACACCCTCAACTTCAAAAATGCGTTATCTTCGAATGGATTCAATACGCATGAAAGGCAGCGATTTGAGTACTGTCCCAACTGTTTGGTAGTTTTTATACCTGGAGTGAACTTGAAAATGAGATGTGTTTTCACCAAGAGGTCTAAGAAACATAACAGCAGCAGCAGTAGGACTGGAAGTGGGAATACAGCAGAAGATCCATGGAGACCAAGAAATAGAATACTGAGGCAAACGTGCTTATCATGTAACAAACACGCTGATTATGAGCTAATAAAACCTCAGAGAGCTTCAAAGGTAGAAACTGCCACCGTCACAGCCGTGGGTGGGTTTGTTGCAGAGTGGAAACCATCCTCCATATCTGAGCCCTCAGTGAAAAAGAAAACTGATACTCAAGTTGCTAAAGAACGTGCCAAAAAACGAAAGAAGAGTAATCTTCTGAACTTGCTGAGTGAAAGAAAACAACAAGAGGAAGAAGCCAAGAAAAAGTCCAGCATACTGAGTTTTGAAGAGTTTATGAAACATTAACGAGATTTAATATGAGTTAGAAAGCACAAACGCTGTTAATTGTTGAGTACATCATCTTCAACGACTGATAGTTATATTTAAACATTCATTTTCATTTATATTCTCATTATGTAAAATTACGTATAATCATTCAGTTGGGCAACCCTTCGAGTAGAGACAGGCAGCAACCTTGTTCATTATTCTCATCCACTATAGGTTTGCTCTTTCAGAAGACAGTTTTCTCGGTGACTCCTCCGTATCTGAAATTTCCAGAGACTATCCAATTTATTGAAGGATCATGTATCATTTGACGTCATTGAGTCACCGAGACTCAAGGTCTTGGAGGCCTTGAGACGATAGCTTTCTGCATCTCCTTCTTTTTTTTCAATCGGTAGCGCAAGCTCCTCTTTATCAGCTTGAGTTGGTTCTGTTTCATATTCTCCCATTCTAATCACTTCTCTAATCCATTGTCTTCTTCTGTATTTGAAACGTGCACCTTGAACATTGTCATAAACCCATTTTGTTTCGTAGTCAATCTTAATAGATTCGAAATTCTCAGTTAATAAATCTTCGGATAACCAAGTATCTGGGGACATGTCAATTCTCCAATTAGAATTAGGTTTGTACTTCCAGGATACAGGTGGTTCAATTTTATTGAGAGATGTTTGCGCATAATGTGTGGATTGTGGTGATTTTGAATGCGAATCTTTCACGTCATTAGATTCCTCATCAAATGATTCATTTCTACCACGGTCATTGTCCTCTATAACCAGATCTTGCTCAAGGGCAGAGTTCCGTTTTGGTTTAGTGGTGGTTTTTCTATCTGTTTCATATCTGATCCGGTGCACATCATTTTGCCAAAATGCACTGTTCCTGAAACCAATGAAATTCCACTCATTCTCAAGTTCATTCAGCTTCCAGACTTCAAAAATCTTTACCTTTTTGACTTCATCCACATCGGTGGACTCAATCTGCATCGACAGGAATTCCTCTAACTTATTTGTCTTCTTCAAAATGTACAGTCTTGTTGACTCTGAATATATGAATTGATTAATAGCGTCATAAAACTTTGGATGGACGAACAACATTGCTCCCCAGCCAATACAGATGAAAGTGAGTCTAAGCACAGGTTGAATCAACGGCAGCAGATGCTCACTAAAAGTAACAGTCAATATTGAGGTGATGACCAAAACCAAGAAGGTCAATGTAGAAACCGTTTGATTTTCCCAATTGATAAAGTTATTCAAAAGGTGAACAATGAAGTCCCAAGCATCAACATAGAGCAACATGTGGTTCTGTAAGTCAGTTAGATTCAAAATGAACTCTTTTGATAGTTCTGAAGCGGGTTTAAGCGGATCAACTTTTTGAATCTTTACACTTGATAGCTCATTACTGATCGAGTCAGGTTTGTAACTTGTCATAAAGTTTGTTGCCATGGAATGAAGTATCAACAGTGGAATTGTAAGAAGTAAGACTGGAATTGGGTGAATAACCAAGTTGGTATAAAGTAATAAGATTGTGATAGTCAAGAATGGATTCTTCCATTGTAAAAAGTATATGACATTGTTGACCAGTATGAATGGAGCAGACAAACGAGAGTTTAACTGAATGAAATTTTTGCTCATAACAGGAATTGATAACGGTGGCCTCTCCGAGCTGGCAATAAGACGGTCTTTCAACAGATCACCAGAATCAATGGTCATTGAAGGTGGGAGTACCATGTAGAATAGCTTCTCGATCAATTTATCCGTGAGTTGGGATGAGCCTTTCTCCTGGCCCTTCTTAGGCTCTTCAGTGTCCCATTTGAGCAGCTGAGAGACATCCATCTTCGTTGTTTATAACCCAAAATGGTATCAAGCCATGGATTTCTGTCCAATTGATATATAGAAATGCAGAGCCCCCCAGCCAGGTACTTTTTGGTTACGCGTGGAAACCTTAAAATCGGCTAAAGTCTGGTCCTCGGCAGAGCGAATTCCGGGAACAAGGCGCGGGGAGTCACCTGCAACTGCACGTGAACGAGTGAGTTCCGGCCAGCTGAGCACAGAGTGCACATATGCTACGGTAGGCATGCATGCATTATATCTCATGTTTATAGCTTCTCTGTCAGAGGCCAGGTCTGTTTTAGTTATGACCGAGGTTCCAGGCGCCCCAGATGAAGTCATCTCGAGTTTAAAATTTTCGCCAACGGGTAATCAGCTCCTGGTAGGCTCCTGGGATGGGTTTGCGCATGTCTATGACACTGATGGGCCAGGCACTTTATTAGTCAAAGCTGATTTCGGTGGGCCTGTAACAGCAGTTTCTTGGTCAGGGAACAAGCCAATAGTTGCAACTGTTGATGGTGGTGTATTTGATTTGGACTTGGAGAATGGCAGAAAGGGGCGAGCTATAGCAAGTCACTCGGAAGGTGTTCAGTCACTAGTTAGCATTGATAGTAACATTGTTATCAGTGGGTCGTGGGATAAATCTGTTCTCTATAGCGATATCAGGTCACGCGAGCATCCACAGAAAGTTGGTCTTCCTGGGAAAGTGTTTGCTATGGATGCAACAAAGGACCATTTGGTAGTTGCAATGGATGAGAGGATGGTTCATGTGTACGATCATAGACAGTTAGATGTGCCCTTGCAAATCAGAGAAAGTGGGCTGCGGTATCAGACTCGAGCGTTGAAATGTATGCCCGATGGGAAGGGATATGCACAGAGTTCGATTGAAGGACGTGTTGCGATAGAACTTTTAGATGCTTCACAGGCCGTTCAGGAGCGGAAGTATGCTTTCAAGTGTCATCGGCTGAGTGCAGATGATGCGGATTTGGTTTCGCCTGTAAATGCGTTATGTTTTCATGAGACTTACGGAACGTTATTTACTGGTGGTTCTGATAATCATGTATGTCTGTGGGATCATGTCGCACGTAAAAGACTGAGACAGTATTCCAGATTGGATCTCCCTGTTGTGTCGATGGACTTCAAAAACAATATACTTGCTATTGCGACTAGTGATGACTCCTTCAAAACTTCACCAAGCCTTGAATCTGATATCGTTCCAAATTATAGCAGAATATTCCTCAAACAGCTGAAAGACGGAGAAGGTGTACCGAAAGTTGTTCCCGATAGCAAGTAGATGTATGTTCTAATGATCACAATGTTAAAAATTCGTCCCCGTGGACCCATTGAATCTGTTGGGTCGCCTTTGTAATTACTTCAATGAAGACTTTGTTCAAGAAAACAGAGAAATTAAAGCTACTTATTGATTTTCTCAAAAGAGACAGTTGATTTACAGAGCTCCACACTTTTGTACGATCAGAAGTCTCAATCAGTCCTCGTTTTTGACCCATTCCTGGCAGAATAAGAGGTCAGATACACATTTCTACAGAGACAGAGTTTGCTTGATGAACCAAAATTATTTGAAATAAAATAATAGATGTATGGATGGTTCAACTTTTTAAAGTCGTTGCTTTTTATTAACCTTCTGATCATTGTCATTGACCTTTCTTTTCAGTATATTTCTATTCAGCTTTTCATCACCAACCAATTTGAAAATGTTGCCGTCGTTTAACAATTTCAAGAAATTTTGAAGAGATTCAACCTCAGACTTTAAAATTCGTTCACTCATTTTGATTTTGTTGGAATAATCGTTCAGTATCAAGGGTGTAACGAACTTTCTAAATGCATGAGACGGGTATTCCGATAATCTTGATTGAACTATCAGTTCAAACAGCAACAATGACTCTCTAGTTATGGATCCAGATTCAATCAACTGGTAACATTTTTTCAAAGTTCTATTGACAGTCTTCGTCAATTCATCAAAAGTCATACTTTGAAAATCAAGTGATCTATTAAGTTGAAACAGAGTTGTCAAGACTTGAACTAAGATAGTAAATTCAGGTATTGTCTCCCCGTCGATATAAATATCGTACGAATCAAGGACTAATTCTTCCTCAATCTCATCCACTTCATTCTGCGATACCATATTTAATAGGGTAGTCAACAGCTCATCTGAGACCATGAAGTGCAGCTTGATGGATTCTTTGATATTCTCTATTCTAATCTCACCGAAATCATACTTTGATGAGTTCCATTCCACATAACCATATCTTCTTAGGAGCTCACTATTTGGGTGTTCACCATAGATATTATAGATTTGTTCCCCTTTCTCAATAGTTTTAATCGATTTCATGATTAGAAACTCAGTTTCATAGAACAAGTTCGCATTACACAGGCTTGAATCAGAGTTTAAGGTATCAGCTAGTGCGATCATCGACTTGAAGTACCCATCTGATTTAACAATCTCATCGTCCTCTTCTTCTTCGTTGAAGTCTGGTCTTTCAACATCAAAAGAGTAAGATAAAATCGTACTTGCAACCTGGTGAAATTGATCTAATGATATCTGTAAATTTCCAATACCCAAGTCGATTAATGCATCTGGTATCAGTCTGTGAAAAGTCTCTTCCGCCTGTTGCTTACCGATTCTAGATACAACCAAAGACGGATTTAGACTCTCGATCTCATCATCTTCCCAGTACATTAGTGATTGAAAATTCTCTGGTAGGATTTTGAAATAAGGTGCCCATTTAGATTTCTCACCTAACGAAATTTCATAGAGAATGGTCAGTATCAAGCCCTCCCAATGGTCATATTTAGTGAGTAGCTTTTCCTTGTTAGTTCCATTTATTTGGGAGAGTGTACCAGTGTCAACATTCAAAAGTACATTTCGCGGTATCTTGAATAGCACCTCATCAGCGCTGATGTTCTGAGTAGCAACCAGACCTCGCCCTTGACCATGTTCTCTTAGGTCTTCGATCTGGAACTTTGGAGACAAATCATAGCCAGATTGAAGTAGCCATTGAAGAAAGTTCTCCGTTTGAAGCTGGAAATTCGCTGACATAGAATCCGTGTACCTGTTTATGAGATCAAAAATGGCACAGGCTTCCGTACAAAACCGAGAGCACAGCTTAAAATACAGTGCTTTTAGAGATGAATACTAAATTTTTTGCGATGAGCTCAAGGCTAAGTAACAGATGTTCCGGGTAACACGTATATCAGTTCGAAAACCTGGGGAATCTTTTACGCTTCTTTAAATCACACTTCTACCACAAGCAAGTTGGAACTTGGATTTAGGGAAACCCTCTCTCACACTGCAACGCTATATCTGATATGGCTACATACCGGCCCGATGATCAATAGCTGGTGATGTCCAGTACAACCATGCTCTCTATGCGCACTTGAAAAGCACTTCAAAATTACCCAAAATTTTTCCAAAACTAGTTCTGAAAGCAGATGGTAATCAAATCAATCAGCATATTCCAGAATTTCGAAGTGTAATATCCACAACTTGTGTTATATTTTGCAGAATCCTGGTGCTGTTAGTGTTTCTTGACTTCATGACTACGTTTCCAGTGCTCGTAACTATAAACCGGGTAACACACATTGTTTCGCTTTCTTTCTAGAACCTTCATCAGAAAAGTGGAAAACTGATATATAAATTTCGCTTCCCTTCGGATAGCTTCTCATTCGATCTGTAACTCGATATCTCTGAACCATCGATTTATAATGTCTGCTGACGAGTACAAAACACAAGGTAATGCTGCTTTTGCTGCCAAAGATTTCACCAAGGCCATTGAGCTTTTCACTAAGGCCATTGAAGTGTCTCCAGTTCCAAATCATGTCTTATATTCCAACCGTTCTGCTGCCTATGCGTCTTCCAAAGACTTCCAGAATGCCTTTGAAGACGCAAAGAAAACCGTTGATATCAACCCATCATGGGCAAAAGGTTATTCTAGGGTTGCTGCTGCTGAGTTCGGATTAGGAAAATATCAAGAAGCTGAGAAATCCTACTCGAAGACTTTGGAATTAGATCCTAGCAACAAGTTAGCAAAAGAAGGTCTAGAAACTGTGCAGGCCGCTATTGAAGCTCAACAAAACCCAGACTTTGGTCTAGGTAAGATCTTCAGTGATCCAAACTTAATTGAGAATTTGAAGAAAAACCCAAAGACTGCTGAACTAATGAAGGATCCTACTTTAGTCAATAAAGTCATCCAAATGAAGAGTAACCCACAAGCTGCCGCTCAAGACTTCCTATCTGACCCAAGATTGATGACTATCATGGCCACTTTACTAGGAATTGATCTTAATAATGATTCTCCAGCCGGTGCTGCTGCTGCCAATGCTGGTGCATCCTCATCGCCTACTCCAACATCCGAGCCAGCAAAAGTCAATGAGCCTGAGCCAACTTCTAAATCTGAGGCAGAACCTAAGAAAGATGAAGAAGGTGATGTTCAAGTTGAAGATGCTGAACCAACAACAAATGCTTCTGCAAAGAAGGAGGCTGATGAAATTAAAGCCGAAGCCAACAAACTATATAAATCCAAGAAGTTCGATGAGGCAATTGAACTGTATAATAAGGCTTGGGATCTACATCAGGATGTCACCTACTTAAATAACAGAGCTGCTGCAGAGTTTGAAAAGGGTGACTATGAGACCACGATCAAAACTTGTCAAGAGGCCATTGAGAAAGGAAGAGAACAGAGAGCTGATTATAAAACAATTGCCAAAGCTTTAGCGAGAATCGGTACTACTTATCTGAAACAGGAGAAACTATCCGATGCTATCACATTCTTTGAGAAATCTTTAACTGAACACCGTACCCCAGATGTCTTAGCTAAACTGAGAAGTACACAAAAATTGATCAAGGAAGCTGAAATTAAGGAATACATTGACCCTGAAAAGGCTGAGGAAGCAAGATTGGAGGGTAGAGACTTCTTCACCAAGGCTGACTGGCCAAATGCTGTCAAAGCTTATACTGAAATGATCAAACGTGCTCCTGAGGATGCTAGAGGATACTCCAATAGAGCTGCTGCCTTGGCAAAATTGATGTCGTTCCCTGAAGCTATTAAGGACTGTGAATTGGCAATCAAGAAAGATCCAGATTTCATCAGAGCTTATATTAGAAAAGCCAGTGCTGAAATTGCCATTAAAGAATTCACTAAGGCTATAAATACATTGGATGAGGCCAAGGAAAAGGATGTCGCTGCCCATGGAGGAGCTAACTCAAAAGAGATTGATCAACTATATGCAAAAGCTTTCTCACAGAGATTCCAGTCTACGGATAATGAAACTGCGGAACAAACTTTTGAGAGAGTTTCCAAAGACCCTGAAGTTGCTGCCATTCTACAAGATCCTGTCATGAACAGTATTCTATCTCAAGCTAGAGAGAACCCTGCTGCATTACAGGAACACATGAAGAACCCAGAAGTCGCAAAGAAAATCCAAATTCTGATGGCTGCTGGTGTTATTCGTACCAGATAAGAACAGTCAATTGTGAATCGCTAGTATTATGTGTATAATAATATATGTGAAATCCTCTGTACATCTGTATCAATAAACGTGTTTTCGGAAGGCCGTTTTCGTTTATTTCACAGCCTATTATCTATTATTATTTATATTATCAATGTATTGTAGTGAATATAAATGTTTGTCTATTGCCCCATAAACTAGTTCAATATCTTTGAAAGTGGATGGCCTCTGGTCTGAATATCGTCATTCAATAAAGTTTTGATTTTATGAAGTCTTGGTGACCGTCTAATATACTTTTCGTTCGAATCGAATCCAAAATTGAGAGATCTAACAGCTCTAGGTGACTTCTTGGGTGACTCTTCAGGGCTTGGATACCCTTGCGCATCTTTGTAGATGGAGAATGTTCTCTTTTTTGCAGGTGATGGTGTGTTTAGAATATCTCTAATACGGGATTTTCTAGGAGTTGAAGGTGGAGTTTGTAGCATTTTGCTTTGTTGACACTCAAAGTCCTTGAAGTTCTCAACAAATGAATCACAGTCAGACTGAACTTGGTAATCTATTTTACCATTCCACCCTGTAATAATGTCTTTATTTATAAGTATAACCTTTCCTCCTCTGTGGTGTATTATCTTGCTCATAGAGTTGACTATTTGCTTAACCCCATGTACTTTTAGTGAGGTTCCCATAACTATAAGAAGATCAGGCCTCTGTTTCAAATCAGAGTTCAAGCCTGTTGTTATTATATCGGAGAATGGATGATTTTCACCGTAGAGAACAATATTTGGTCTTAGCAAGCCAACACTTCCTGTCATTCTTTTACCTCGCTCTGCCCTTTTGATGATGGTATCTATGCACATCAAACATTCCGGTAATTCACCTTTGGAAAGCAACTTTTGATATTCTTCTGTCCAGCCGGTTATTTTACCGCAAGTAGTACATGACAATTCATTTAGATCACCATGTAATTGAACAGCATCCATTGATTTCCATTTTTGTAAGGTGGTAGTCTTTCTGGTTCCGTCATCATTGTCAAATTTGGTGTTCAAACCTAGTCTAGATTCTAAACCATCAACATTTTGCGTATAGCACCTCAAAACTTTGTTTCTTTTGATTTGATCATGGATGAACAGATGGGTTTTAGTAGGGTTCGCATCCAATGAGCTGGAATATAGATTCGACATGAATATAGAAAAACACCTTATCGTTTCTGGTGATTGGAACAGAGATATGTCGAATAAATCACGTCCTTTGATATTTGTGCTTAGACCATCAGTCATATTGTATAACCCATCAGAGGATCTGAAATCAGGGATTCCAGCACTGCACGATATACCAGCACCCGTTAGAAATACAATTCTTTTACTCCTGCTGATCTTTTCATAAATGAAAGATAAGTCATCGTCAGATGTGAGCACTTGAGTCGTATCTATGTTGTTTAATGACTTTACCTCCATGGTCGATACAGAACAAAACGAACAAAACTCTGAGAAAGAAGGGAAAAAGAAGGTTGTTGATTGGCGAACCGTTTTTTTTGTGGAGGGTGTAGTGAAAATTCAAAACAAAGTAACTATGGAAACCAAACCTAACTTCTTTAATTATCCCAATTAGGCATTTCGCGAATTCCGAGATTGACGCGTTAGCGGGTTGTTTGGCCATATGCTGCTACTATAGGCTATAGAGTCCAGACCTTGATTCTAACACCAGATTGGTTATAGCATTTAATATACGAGATCTAAGAAAAAATCATGAAGTATTTCGGTTGTCCGGGTACGAATAGAAGTTAGAATTGCAACAAATCGACTACTTAAACATGCGAATAAGGACAACCTACTACTAGGAACAATAACAAGGCATCGAGGCAATAAATACAAAGAAAAACACGCAACGCTTATAAATTATCATCAATCATCCACTTTGACTGTTCACAGCCAATTCCATAATCAGTCTCGTAGCCAAATGCAAGAATGGGTATGCACTGAAACTGCTGATTTCGTCGTCGTTCTTATTAACATCATCCGACTTCAAGACGGCACCATCACTGCTTTCCCAACCATCAAATTTGAAATCCACAAGGTAATTGTTTGGTTCTAATTGGAACAACTGTATAATCATTTTCATCATATCAGGAATACCGGTATTTGGATCCGCATCTGCTGCATTAGGAGAGTATTTCCAACGAACTTTGATGGTCCATAGTTCATCTTCTTTAGGTTTGGTCCACTCAGCACCTAAGTTTTTCAAAGCTCTGTAGATTTCACCCATGACATCCAAGGGATATGATCTTGATCTGATCCCGAAATGCCATCTTGTCTTTGACTTCTTGGTACTTATTGGGTTAATCTTTGCTGCAGATGCAGATACGAACTGTGCCATATTTGCTCTGTGAATTTGTGGCAAGGATGAAGGAAGAATAGCGATTGTGCTCTGCACATTATTGGATATTGAATTTGGAGATAGCGCTTGGTAGGTCACCTCAGCTTTGGATCTTTTTTCTTTACTTCTTTGCTGCTTTTCAGCTGCATCTGATGGTGGTTGCTGTGATTGATTGAAAAAAGTCTCTAGCTTATCATTTTCATCATGTCCAGTCTTTTTCAAATCATCAATCAACATCTTATTTTCCTTGATCAGTAAGTAGCCATCCATAATTTCATTTTGCGTATTGTTTTTCAAAGTCTCTAAGATCTCATCACGGTCATAGCCCATCGTATTGATCAAAGTGTTAACAGCATTCTCATCAATCTCAAGCTGCTGCTCTTGCTCTTCTTCAGAAAGTTTTTTCTGGACATCATTCGGTAATAGATAACCTGATATTCCAGTCGTAAACCATTCATCTTCCATGATTTCATGAATCGTAATTCTATTTAATGGGTTAACAACCAACATCCGGGTTAGAAGATTTTTGGCCCCTTGACTCAAGTAATTTGGAATAGTGTAGACACCATTTGAGATCTTTTTGAATAAAGCTGGGATGAACTCGTCATCGAATGGCAATCTGCCACATAACATAACGTATAAGATAACACCGCAAGACCAGACATCAACTTCTGGACCTGCATACAATTTACCACTGATAACTTCAGGAGCAGCATAATTAGGAGAACCACATGAGGTTTTCAAGAAGTTACCATCACTCATGAAATTAGACAAACCAAAATCCGCTATCTTTACGTTCAACTGGTCATCAAGCAATAGATTTTCTGGTTTCAAATCTCTATGAACAATCTTATGTCTATGACAATATTCCACAGCAGAAATAATTTGTTGGAAGAACCTTCTCGCTTCATCTTCCGGCATCTTACCCTTCTGAACGATATAATCGAACAGTTCCTTACCTGCGAACTCAATCACCATAATAATTTCATCTTTGGACTTGATGACATCGTATAGCTTGATGATATGCGGGTGTCTTAACAATCTTAAATATGATATCTCACGTTCAATACGACCCTGCATATCAGATTTAGCAAGTGTTTTGCGGTTGATAATCTTCAGTGCCACCTTTTGGCCAGTGGATAAATGATATGCCAACTTGACCTTACCAAAGGAGCCCTCCCCTAACGTTCTGATGATTTTATACTTCCCGATCATACTGTTGGAGTGATGCGCGTCTTGTTTCTCATCTTGAGTCTCTGCCATTTTGTAATCCAGGTTCAAACAGCTGGTGGAAGAAGGTTGAAAAGGTGGAAACAGCAGGCTTATACCAATAGGCTTCGATCAAGAAACAGCTGGTTCCGTTGTTTGTGAATCTTTCGACATTCTACGACACAAAACCCAGACACCTTTGGGGAGCTGCTATCAGGTGCAAAATCAGGTGACTTTCGCAAGAAACCCGTAAATTGCTGACAGAAATGAAAACAAAAAAAACAAAAACAAAAACAAAAACAAAAAGGACAACAAAAACAACACATCACAAAGTGAACTGGTGGAAAGGTACAGCTTTCGCAACTCTCTTAGAACTGCCTGTGTAATCCTTCCAAAATGGATGCCAGCGAATATCTACAGCCAGGTACGTCCCTCTTTTTCAATCGACAAACTCAATTGTCAACGCTAACCCACTAATCAGACTTTGATCCATCAAAGTGCAAAGTTGCCCAGCTAAGAAACGTTCTTTTGCAGAATGATGTTTCGTACCCATCTGCTGCAAAGAAGAGCGACTTGGTAAAGTTGTTCAACGATCATATCAAACCATCCGCCTCCAAGCAATTGAGAAAACTGAATAGTGTTGTTGCTAATGATTCGGGCATCGAAGTTGTTGAAAAGAAAAAGAAAAAGAAATCTACTAATGTTGATGATGTTGACACCATCACTGTCGAAAAGAGAAAAGTAAAGTCAACATCTGTTCCGCCACAGTCCTCAGCTTTAGAAAGGACACTTTCTCCTACTAGAAAATCACCAAGAAAGATCAGTAGAAGCAAGACCGAAGAAGTTGACTCAAAAGATGTGGCAAAGAAGCGTGATACCACAAATGCCATCAAGAAAATCCCTGACTTGCAGAAAGATGGTTCTAAAACAAGGGAATCCTCTCCACGAAGAAAGGTTTCTAGCAAATCAGAAGAGCGGGATCAATCACCTATTAGAAGTGAAAGACCTTCTTCCACAAGAGAAAGATCGCCCGCTAGGAGATCAAGAGGCTCTGAGAGGAAGCAACAGGAGAAAGAAAAGAAGGTGGTTAAAACAGCAGGGAAAAAAACTTCGGCAACCGAAGTCAAAACCGTCAGCGATTCTGAGAGCGATAGTGATATCCACCAAGTGTCCGAAAAAGAATTTCACAATTCTGAGACTTCCTTCTCAAATGAAAACGTTTTCCAATCGCCTGATACTAGCAAAAGTATTCCAAAAAAGCGTTCCACAGAACACCATCAAAAGTCCCCAAGAAAAACAACAAAGACTAGGAAAACTGCTTTTTCTTCATCCCCAGCTGCTGAACAAAGACCAAAATCACCAATGAAAAAGTCACTGGAAATTTCCAAGTTTGAGCCATCGTCTCCACCAGGTTCTGTGGGGAACGATACCTTGGATCACGACATTTTCAACTTTGGACAGGATAACACCGATATAAAGTTCGAGAACGTCAGAAAATCTCCAGTTAGAACTTCTCCACTGAAACATAGTGAAGTCGATGAATTCAGTACACCAACTGAAGGCAAGCCTAAAAGAGTCTCTGACGTATCCAGCCCATTGAAAAGAGAAGCCAAAGAAGAGATTTCCGAGAAATCAAAGTTCAAGATTACCACGGAATCAGCAAACACACTGGGAATTCATCTAGGATTTAACAAAGCTGAACCTTCCGAAGAAACTGCGCAGGAGGATAGTTCTGAAGAGCACAGAGAGTTACTTGATAAGTCCATTGATGATGAAGACGATGACGCTTTGAACGACTCTGAGTTGTTCAATCTTCAAAATGATATTGATAATGCCAAAGCTGCTATTTTGCAAGAGGCGGAGGAAGCAGTACAACAGATTAATGACATTTTCAATGAGGAAGCTTCACAGCAGGCTGAAACTTCAGGAAAGCTGGAAAATGCAGGACAAAAGACATCCTTCAGCGTCAGACCAATTTTGGCATTTTTGAAGCAACTGTTTTTGTTTTTGATCATTGTCGGTACTGTTATCTCAGGATTGTGGTATCGAGAGCAGCGTATTTTGATCGGGTATTGTGGTTCAGAGATCGATCAACCCACCTTTCCGGACACAAACAATGAATTCTTGTTGAAGGTTGACAATTTATTGCAGTCTGTCAAACCAACTTGTTTGAAATGCCCAAAAAACGCAATTTGTCTACCAAATATGCAGTTGAAATGTAAACAAGATTATATTGTTCATGAACCGTGGTATAAACTTTATGGAGTCTTGCCATTTGAAGATTACTGTGTCAAGGACCAAGAGAAAGAGAATATCATACATGAAATCCTGTCGAAGTCATTAGAGCTTTTGAGAACTAGAAATGCCAACTACAAATGTGGTGATGGTGATGATTTGGAAGTTGGTATCAGTGACGATGAGTTGTATGATTTTTTCTTCCATTCTAAAAAATCTACCATCACAGACGAAGATTTTAATAAGCTATGGGTTCGAGTTTTGAAAGACCTAGAGAATGAACCTGAAATTACTGTAAGGCAAGTTTGAATTTTTATTATAAACACTGAAATAGTTAAACTAACATTTATAAACAGCTACAATATCAAAGAGATATCGATACAGGATCTTCCCCAGACCTCTTATCCTCCGATGAGAATGAAGAAAAGGAGACAAGTTTTCCAACAAAGGTCGTTTTCAGATCGAATTCAAATGCTAAATTGAGTATAAGATGTAAATTCCAGAAGGAGGTCTACGAAAAGGTTCAATCTAACAAAAAAACAATCCAAACTTTAATCTTTGCCAGCTGTATCTCAGTTTTTATATACTTCAAAATTAAATCATATCAAGTCCAACAATCCAAGATCAATGAGATCAGCGAAATCGTCATCAACAAGCTAAAAAAGCAAACAAAAGCCTCAATAGTTGATCCAACGGGTCTAACAAACAGATACTTGAGTGCCATGCAACTAAGAGATGAATTGTTATCCAATTTAAGCAATGCTAGTAAATTTAAGCTATGGGAGTTGATATTACGCAAACTTGACAAAAAATCTAATATAAGATCTTCTACGAAGGAAATACATGGAGAGATTGTCAAGGTTTTGGAGTGGATTGGTGAGTGATTTGATCTTATTTTTTTTTTCAATTGAGATTCCGCTATCCCTTATATAGAGTAACGAACAATAATATGTAATATACAAGTACAACTAATTTATTCGAAAGAATGGTTCAGAGTATGAACATATATGTAGAATGGTTCTGACAATATCGCAGAATTACGAAATCTGGACGAATACATGAGGCAACCTTTATTCGTGTAGCATTAAAAACAAAACTGAAAACCAAAAACCACCAAAAAAGAAAGAAAGAAGTAAAAGAAAAAAGACCCAAAACGATACACAGGCCCTTGATCTAGAAAGAAAAACATAACAATCCCAAACAAAATAAAACATAAACCATTCCGGCTAAGCCCATATCACATCGCTGACCATAAACCCCCAAAGGAAAAAAAAAAGAAATCGTTCGTTGATCACCCCCAATTCACATTCTCCTGATCTGGAAGAGGGGTTTCTTCGAAAAAATCTTCAACTTGCATAAATGATTGATTATTCAAGCTCCTCATATGGTCCAACTGTTTAATCTGTTGAGGTTGAAGGCGGTGAATATTCCGCTGGTGCTGACTTTGTTCCTGCAATGGATGTTGCTGCAAGCTTTGTTGCTGTGGAGGGCTTTCCGTCAACGCTTGGGGCAATACCGGTTGGATCACCGGCGACAAGTTTTGTTTCTGGTGAGGGTCCTTTGGCTTGCTCATGACAGAAGAAGGCTGTGATACTGATCTCTTTAAAGTCTGTTTCTTGCTAACATTATTGTCCTTCATTTTGCTAGTACCACCATTCAAGTTAGTATTTACTTGTGTGGCAGACCTTGTTAGTTTCTTTTTTCTTCTGCCTTTTGTTTGAGATGAGGCAAAAGAATTGACGTCCGTCATTATAATTTGAAACTTCGTGTTGTTGCTTGTTTTGTGATTTACCAACGCATGTGTCGTTATTATTGGCTGCTTAGGTATCTTTGAAGATTTCTTCTCTTGAACGGGCGAGCCCTTCTTAAAATAGCCCATCTTCGGAACCGAAGAAGAAATGAGGTTATTGGTTATATTTGGTATGATATGTGAGTTCTGTTGAACCTTAGAAGCAGGCGTAGGAGACATTGAAAGTATCTTGTTGGTATCTGTATTATCTTTGTCATCGTTTTTGTTTCGGATCTGTTCATCTTTGATGGCAGAAGAGTTCATTTTGATTGTAGTTGGTGACGAATTCAAAGTTGAATTGAGCGTTTTGTCATTTGGAGTTTGAAATATTTCCAGGTTTGAAGTGCTTGTGTTACTGAAACTGTTATTCAAATTAAATATTTGATTTTTCAGTGGGGTGAAACTCTTGACGTTGCTATTAGATGTCTCAATGTTCCTCAAAAACACAGGTGTGCTGAAATTAACGTTCAGATTTCTCAATGGTGTCTTTCCTCCACTGGAATGAAGAGTTTTGTTCACTATGGGAGACTCATTAATGATATCTCGATAAAATCTATCTGGTGAATTGAAAAAGAAATCCATATTCAAATCTGGTGCACCACTAGGAATTCCATTATTTCCGAGATGATTCATATGATGCTGCCCCATCGGAGTACTGCCTACAAAGTTGATAGGCTGGTTTGGAAGCTGAGATGGCACGTGACCAGTTGAATAGTTTTGTTGTTGATGTTGTTGTTGTTGTTGCTGCTGTTGGATGATATGGTTTGTCATTGGGGTGTTTTGAAAAACACCATCCTGGATGTTGCCCAAGCTGTTGACCCAGCTCTCATAGTCCTGAGATTGACCAGTAGAGTGGTGATTGTATTGCTGTGGGTCACTCATGATGTACAGGTTTGGGTTATTGTGGCAGGGTTTTGACAACGACGGACCGGAATGGCAGTTGATGCGCCAGTGATCAGTGGGGATATGCTGCTAAATGAAAGGAATTTTGGGTCACTCTTAAGATTCTCCTTGAACGATAAAGCGAGAGTTTACTGGAGGAATTGCTGTGGTTTAAGACGTTTTGGTGTGGATCTTTCCCTTGTTTTGCTTTGTTTTGATTTTGAATTTTTGCTGTAAATTTCAGGACAAAAAGCGCGAGTTCCGAGGACAACAAAACAAAAGGGTTGTTTTTAGTTGTTAGTTCCGACCTACAGAGAATCAGATGCTGTTTGATTGATTGATTACTTTTGAATTCATCCAGTTAAGCTGGAGTACGGACGTTTCTATGTAAATGCGAGCGTGTTTCGTGTTTCGTGTTTCAAACTTCGTTTTCGTTGTTTCTGTTCTTTGCAGCTTGTAGAATTTTCTCCCAGTTAGGGCTCCAGAAAACAAAATAGAACTGGGAAAGGCAGATAAAGACTAATCCACAGATTATACCCATCCACAAACCTTCAACGCTCAAGTCATATTTGAAGGCCAAAATATACGACAATGGGATCCCAACACAGTAAAATGCAAATATGTTTATGTAACCTCCAATCTTCTGCAGACCTTGACCCCTCAAACTACCGGAGAGGCAAGCATTCAAACAGTCAAAGATTTGCATCATTGAAACAAGCCAAATTGTTCTTTTAGCCAAACCAATAACCTCTTGGTCATTTGTGAAGAAGGTGACAATGAAATCTTGGTTGTACCAGACCAAGATACTGTTGAAAATACCTATGAGCAAACCTATTTGGACTGAGCTTTTACAGCAAATCTTGGAGTTATCAACTAATGAAGCACCGATGAAGTTTGCAACTCTTGTTGCTGTGACAATTGAAACACTAAAAGGTATTTGATAAGCTAGGGCACAGATTGAGGAAATCACGGATTGGGCTGCCAATTCTGCGGTTCCCAAATTACTTGCCATCAACGTTATTATTTCGAAACCTAAAAATTCTGCTTCGACCATGATAATTCCAGGCAATGCTAATTCCATCATCTTTGTCCAATTAGTAAAAAGTTGTTCAACTTTGAGATTTTTTGGCCAGCAAACAAGAAACTGCTTGTTCAACATTGTAAAGATGAACAATCCTAATGGCATAACCCAGTAATTCAAAGTTATAGCAATAGGGGCACCAATATAACCCATTTCCAATTTCCATACAAATAGCCAATTCAAGAAAACGTTTAATGGGGCACATAGGACCAGCACATAAGTTGATGCATGGAAGCAATTTTGAGATTGAAGAAATCTTTTCCCACATTCAAACAAAATAAACCCAGGGATACCCCAGCAAACCACTCTAAGATAGCTTGCTGCAATCTTCACTAGTTCGAGGTCAGGAACAACTAAACTTAAAAGGTACTCCATTCCAAACTGCCAAAAGACACCAATTGGCAGAAAACACACAATAGCGAAAATGGAGCACCGTAGGAAATTCAGTCCGACTAACTCATACTTCCCAGCACCATATGCTTGAGAGCACAGGGTATCTAAACATGTTGTTAGACCTTGGATTGCTGCAAAACCTGTAATATTTGCAGTCATTGTCCCTAAAGTGATACCTGCCAATTGCGTCTTACCTAGGTGACCCACTGAATAAATAGACGTCAATGAAAATGAGTTTTGTAGCAAAAATGTTATAATCATCGGCAATGAACTTTTCACCAGGGATTTGGTTTCGATCCGGATTGAGGTCTTTAGTAGACCTTTGGAAAGTGCCTCTTCCCAGGCTGAATTGATCGAAGAGTCTGACCCAGTTACAATGTTGTTACTCTTCAATAGATCACGTTCCTGCGCTTCGAGCTCTGCAGTTCTGTGGTCAATATGGTTGTTGTGATGTGCTGATGATTCTGTGCCCACAACCTCGTCTTCATGGAAGCCGAGCAAGGGTGTCTCTTCATCTAAAGGGGACGAGTCCAGCCCTTCATCTTGAGGAATATATAGTGCTTTGCCCTGAGAGCCGAATACCACGGAGCTAGATCTTCTCTGCTGTGTAGTGAACTTGAACCTGTGGTCACCGTGTTCGTGATTGTTACTCATTAGGTCTGGATATGGGGAGAGGAGGGGAAGGGGGATTCTGTCAAAAGAAAAAACTGCAGTGAGGGGGAATGAAGCGAATGAGCAATTGCGATGAAAGGTTTATCAAGTAGACGTCTGATGTGCTGTAATAGTCTCAAGGATTGGTGTGACAAAGCGAAGTAATAGAGGGTTTCTCGAGCCGTTTTCCGAAAGCTTTTTCTAACTAAAAGATAAATTTTTCAAGCGCAAGAAAAAAGAAACGAGCACTTGACACATTCGACGGTGCGGCAATTCGCGAATGGCAAGTCGCGAACTCGCTCTGGGGTCTGCCTTTTGACAGCTGCTTCTACGTCTTTGTCTTCACTGGACAGGTTAATGCGTTTATACATTTATACATTGGTGGATCCATCCGGGAGGATGAATGCAATTTTCCGGGCGCCCTGTCTCTCAAAGATCTCATACGCCTTCGACACCTCCTGTAGCGGTAACTCTAGGTCTACAAAGCCATCAAACTTGTGAGAGATCTTAGCAAACGTCTTGAACGCATCGTCAAAGATGGATCTCACGGGACATCTGCCGAATTGCATCGAAATGTTCTTCAAGTAACACTCCAAACCTGACATTGGCAGGGGTTCATGGTGATATCCCACGGAGGAGATGAACCCGGCACTTCTGACAGAGTCGAATGCTGTTCTCAGAGCAGCTGCGTTGCCAACAACTTCAAAAATGGCGTCTGCCCCACGACCATTAGTTTTGGATTTAATGAGTGCAGGAAGGTCTTTGGTATTCTTCAAATTAATTGGAATTGCACCGAGTTTTGCAGCTTCTTCTAATCTAGAGTCGACTGTATCGGCAACGTATAACGTCCCAACTCCCATGTCTTTAGCAGCAGCAACGCAGCAAAGTCCAACGGGACCAGCACCTAGTTGTAAAACAACATTGTTCTTAATCTTTGCCTCATCATACTGGATTTTCTTCAAGTAGTTGTTGACACATAACCACCCAGTTGGGAAAATATCACTCATCAGCAAGGCAGTGGTTCTATTTATTCCTTTTGGCAAATGATACAAAACATTGTCAGCATAGGGAATTCGAACATATTCAGCTTGTCCCCCGTTGAGGGCCCATGTGCCAAACACTTTTGATTCGACACAAGAAGAGCTCAGTCCATCCAAACACGCCCAGCATTCTCCACATTGTGATGTAAACGTAGACAGTACATCATCACCCACTTGAAACTTAGCAACTGCGGAACCGATAGAGACAACAGTCCCGTTAAACTCATGGCCGGTAATGTAGCCAGCTTCTTTTGGAATTACGTCACCTCTGTACATGTGCAATTCAGTTCCACAGAGAGCTGTAGCCTTAATCTTAATGATTGCATCTCTCGGATCCTCGATAACTGGGGTGGGGACAGTTTCTAATTTGATGTCTCGAGGTCCCTTGAAGACCGAGGCAAGCATCTGAGGAGGGAGTTCTTGTTGTTGGGAAGGCATTGTGGTATTTATTGCTTCTCGTTAAAGAAAGAAAGAGAGAGAGAAAGAGAGAGAAAGAGAGAGAGGGATATATGCTTGCTTATATATCTACTTGACAGGGAAAAAGAGGCTCTAGACAATTGGAGTGACAAATGTGAAAGTCACCCAAATGCCTTTTGAGTCGAGGATTTGAGCCATTAACCTTGAAAAGACAGCGAAATATGTAATTGTGGGGTTCAAGCTACAGCCCCGGATCTACTTTGTTAGCTCATCGAAAGAAACAAGGCTCGGAGTCTCTTGATATGTGGTAAAAATACCATATCTCGAATACACAAAGAAACGCCAAACCCTGGAATACATTCTCTCTATTGTTTCCCAACTGCCCTCCATTGTGTCCTTGTCAAATAGCAGCATTAAAAAAGGTCAAAATACGGGGAAGAAACGCACGTGACTCTCTCTCCCTCTCGCCGAAGCTAAGAATGACGTAATCAACAATGGCGCGGAAAATCGTGGAAAATCTCACCAACAAAAATCGCCCGAATTCCAACCAAAAGAAGAGTTCTCGGAGACCATCAGCGCGTTCTTAAGATACATCACGTTCTCACACAAGCCATGGCTAACCGAAGACCGTCCTTCGCAGAGCGTCCTGTGACATTCACTGAGAGAAGACCATCCGTCGTACCGCATCTTGCTGGCCTGGAAAAACCACTTCCTGAGACGATTCCCGAACAATGCGATGTTGTGATTGCCGGCACTGGTTTGGTTGAAAGTATACTTGCCTCAGCGCTAGCATGGCAAGGTCTCAACGTACTCCACGTTGATTCTAATGACTATTACGGTGATAATACCGCCACACTGACGATTGATCAACTGAAAGAATGGGTTGGGAAGGTTAACCAAGGTGTCATTGATGGTTACAAAGATGCTGTCTTGTACATCCCTAGCGGCAACGATAAGCTTAGATCCAAAGATTTCGGAATCGATTTAACGCCAAAGATCCTCTTTGCCAAGTCAGATCTACTATCCCTGTTAATAAAGTCGCGAGTTTACAAATATTTGGAATTCTTACCTTTGAGTTCATTTCATGTCTTTGAAAATGACAACTTCGAGAAAATGTCGAACTCAAAACAAGATATCTTTACGAACCAAGAGTTGAGTTTAATCACCAAGAGATCATTGATGAAATTCATCAAATTTGTCTTGGAATACGAAAACAATGCAAGCGTTTGGGCTGATTACAAAAAATCATCGATTGAACTATTCTTGGTGGAAAAATTCAAATTGGAGAAGCCTCAAATATCTGAACTAATATTTGCTATTGGTTTATGTAACACTCCAGAAATACCAACTCCTGAAGCTCTAGCCCGTATAAAGAGATATTTAGTGAGTTTTGATGTTTATGGAAACTTCCCTGTCATGTATTCTAAATATGGAGGCGCTGGAGAGATTTCTCAAGGATTTTGCAGATCTGCTGCAGTTGCTGGTACAACTTATAAACTGAACACAAATCTAGAAACTTTTGATCCTTTGACTAAGATTGTCAAATTTTCAGATGGTACCGAAATTAAAGTCAATGATAAAATTGTTATTTCACCAACCCAAAATTCCAGATTATCTAAACCTAAATTAGAAAATCTGTACGAGATTCAAAGACTGACGGTAATCGTTAAGAATAGTTGTAAAGAATGGTTTGAAAATGGTGAAAATGCTTCAATTATAACGTTCCCAACCGGTTCATTAAAATCACAGAACAAATATTCTGTTCAGGTTATAATAATGAACGAAGGGTCTGGGATAACGGCTCCAAATACATGTGTCTGGTACTTATCTACCTCTGAGAAAGGTGAGAAGGGTCGTCAAGATTTAGAAGACGCATTAGCAGCAATGGAGAACTCGTTATTGAGAGAAAGTTCTATCAACGACTTTATCAATGAGGAAGACCATGCCGTGGCACTACAATCTCTAAAACTAGGTCAGTCTTTCAAGGATTTTGTGCCAAAAGAAAAACTTCAATACCTGTTGAAGTTTTATTATGTCCAGTTCACCTCTATTCCACACCATGGAATTGTTGATCCTCGACAATATAGAAAGAATTCAGTTCATGCCTTCAATCCAAACGATGCAATCCCATCAGAGGGAGATGATGAACCGTTATTGATCTACTCATCTTTACCATCCTCGGAGATTTCCTACGATGGCATAATAACTACCGCCAAGTTGTTGTTCGAGAAAGTTGTTGGTTCAGATGATGATTTTTTCAGAGATGTTGATTTTGAAGATGAAGATGAAGAGTTGGTATCATCGACTGCCAATGTTAATACAAACCAGATTAACAACAACAGCCCAATCACATCGGAAATCAAAAACTCTGAGAGGCTTAAGAACGAAAGTGCGATTGATGATGACGGGGCCGTTGGATTCACAGTTGATATGGAGTTGTAAGCATGTTTTGGTGGTGTCTTTTCTCTTTTTTTTTTCCATGTTTAGTGGAACTCTGGTGTTCCACTAGTTTCAGTTCATATCCATAATATTTGTATATAATCAGTTTCCTTTCTTTTGATGCTGGTGTTTTTGCGTTCTGTTTTCTACTAGCCTGCTGTCATATATTTTATACAAGAATACACTTATACAAATCTGATGGAAACGCTGTAAAATGTAAAGTAGCGAAGATCGGTGTCTGGGTGGATACGAGGTCGGGTAACTGTTCTTTTCGCGCCCACTCTGGTTTTTTTTCTGGCCTGGTTCGGACACTCTCGCAATAGTGGAAACGAGTGAAAAATTTTTTGTGAACTGTCGAAACTACTTCTATTTTCTTTCTTTTTTCTTCAAAGAACTGAGCAGGTTATACCCCGTCGAAGAAGTCTATATATATAAAAATGTCTGACGTTGAAGAAGTCGAACAAGTCGAACAAGTTGTTGTTGAAGAATCAGCCTCAATCACCATTGAAGATGCTTTAAAAACCGTCTTAAGAAACGCTTTAGTTCACGATGGTTTAGCTAGAGGTTTGAGAGAATCCTCAAAAGCTTTATCTAGACGTGAAGCCCAATTAGCGGTCTTATGTGAATCTGTCACTGAAGACTCTATTGTCACTTTGATCGAAGCTTTATGTAACGAAGGTGAAGACAAAATCCCATTAGTCAAAGTCTCTGATGCTAAATTATTAGGTGAATGGGCCGGTTTAGGAAAAATTGACCGTGAAGGTAACGCCAGAAAAGTTGTTGGTGCTTCCGTCGTTGTCATCAAGAACTGGGGTGTTGACTCTGAAGAAAGAAACATCTTAATTGATCATTTCGCCAACTCCCAATAAGTTATTTGATACTCTTGTGTTAGGTAATGCTATTGGTTTTTTTCATTTTTGAGAGTATGAGGTATATAAATTACTAATTTATTATGACTTTTGTTCTTAATCTTAAATGCTATTTGTAGATTGATCAACCCTAATTTTTTTTTAGCACTTTACTTGTGTTGTCATCTTATCTACATATAATTCCTCTTGAGATCATTGGATATCGTATATTCAGCTCATGCACGGAAATATAGTTTCAAAGAAAGATGGGGACATCAATTCCTGTGTCTTGAATGATACTTGGAGGGATAAGTGGATCTTTCACAAGTCTTTTAGACTGATTACCGGAACCATTAGACTCAGACAGGTTCAAGCTTTTGTCAATAAATCTCCTTATTGAATTAACATCTTCCCTAGCACTCACATTTTCAAAGATTTTGAAATTAATAACACTTCCAGAGTAATTCTTAGGTAATATTGAACCTGATTCATTCTTAAAGCATAAGAGATTTAAGTTCAGTAGATTGTTGAAATCCTTCTGAATTTTACATTTGTTTGAAAGCCTTATTGCCTTAAAGCACATGTGAAAGAGATTGAACTTGAATGCAGATAAACTATCTTTAGTATTACTTCCATTCCTCTCATCTCCGCTGTATACCTTCAGCTTTTCCAATATTGAGATTTCATTAGGTAGACTTAACAATGAATTGCCCATCATTGACTTAGAAACAATTGCAAATACTCTGTTAGCCTTTCCATTGCCATTACGGTTGGTTTGGGATCTATCATTTGCAAAATAGAAATAAACTTCTTCAGTTTCCAGATCCTTCAGATCTTTCAAAGCGTCATAAAGGACATCTGATTTAATAATACACTCCAGTTGAATAGAGTTTTGATCAATTTCAAATCCATTTCTTGCATCTGTTTCATCTTCATCGTCTTGGAAGTTTGGTGTGTTGTTCTCCTTCAGTAAATGAGCCAACTCAATGTTTAGGAAAGTTGAAAGTTCACAACGTTCTGAAATCTTAGAGTCTTCAAAAATTAGCACAAATGGCGAGTTCTCTCCTTCGTATGATATCGTGCATTGAGCAGCTGACGCTGGGCCATTTGAGGTACCGCTACTATTTGAAAAATTTGATTGTGCAAGACTTAAACTCTCAACAATGGGAGTTAGATCAATCGTAAATGTGAATGATCTGTTACTCTCTGTGTCATCGTCTGGTAGATTGAAATTGTATGTGGTGAACAGAGTCTTTTCCAAAGTAACATCAACTGTCGTCTATTAGTAATTCATCACAAAACTGAATGAATCATACCAACTTACTTCTGCAAATGTGAGAATATTCAGTCATAAATCTTATGCCTTCACCATCGATAGAGACCAGGACGTTGTTATTAACGGGAAGTAACGCCCGCAGGATGTTAGCGATGTGGCTAATCGCAAACGTTGTTGCGGAGAAGGCATGAGTCGACATTATGGTCAGGAATACTGGCACCAGCAACCGTGGAACGGGAATATAGCAGAGACAAAGCACTGCTCTTTAACGTAGTATGCGTACGCGTCAAATCCCAAGCGCTTCAAACCACCAATAGAGTGTGTTTTGGAATTACCGCAACAGGAAAGGTTATGATGCTGAGACAGGAAACAACCCTCGAGCAAAAGAAAGCATTCACTCATCCAGTCTCTCACTCAACTGTCGTTAGTCCACTCTCACCTGTACACGTTCAGTTACCCACCTCAGACAGCAGATGTCCTTTTCACGCAAAAGACAGCAGCAGTACTGGCCATTCATTGCCCTTGCCGTGGGTGCTACGGCCACTGCATACGCCGTATATCAGTACTTTCAGAAACCTGCACTTGAAGAGCTGGACTCTTCCTCCTCACACCAGCTGGAAGCCTCTATCAAATACACCAATAAGCCGATAACTATCATACTGACAGAGTCAATACTATCCTCTCAAATCCCGCTAGTGGAGATACTCAACAAGACTGAGAATATCGTGCTCGTGATAACACCGGATTTATCATTAGCTGATCTTCCAAATGTTAATGAGTCGATCACTTATAAAATCATTGAATGTGACACATCTGAAGGTGTATGGTCTGTGGTAAAGCATCTGCGAAGCGAAATTGTACTCGTTGTCAGCGATGATTTGGATAAGAGTATTCCCGAGGACGTGGGCAGATATGTCCAAGAAATTGTGGAGCTAGATCAAAATAATACAGAAATTAACGTTACGATTCTGTCATATATTATTACATGAGGAAAAAGTCTACTTCAATTCAGGATACTTTTTGTTGTTAGTGATATCACGCTTTCTTCCAAATATAACACCTTGGGTCGTTTGAGTGGCACCGTTGATGTATCCATACTCAAGAGAACTCCATTGTGGTCCGTTCAAGTGGCTAGGTTTTTTAGGAACGGGAGGTTGTTTTTTGCTTAATTTTGGTCCAATAACTGGGATTTGAGGGTTTTTCTCATTAGTGTATCTTGAGAATGAAATTATAGTTTGCAATACACTAGCAATGTCCCTTTCTTCAAAAAGATCAACTGTTTGGAAAAGTTCGTCCTCCGGAACGCCATATCTTTTGGCAAATTGAAGAAACAAAGAAATGTTTTCCATCTGATATAAATATATGTTAGTAAAGTTAATTACTTTCCAACAATGCACACAAAACTTACTTGAACGAAAGGCATCTTGCTATCTTTGTACTTAACGGAATCTGGCTGGATCTGATTAGCAACTCTATGAATCAAAGGTTAGTATTATATAACATACTTCAACACAAAACAGAACAAAGGAATACTCACCTGCCAAGAACCACTCCGCTCTTTAGCGTACTAATCAAGTCTTCACTTGGAACCTGGCTCTCTTTGAGCACATCTTTGAATATCCATGTTTTTGCCTGTTCGGCCAACTGCGTGCTGTATTTGGATTGTCTTAAAGCTTGTAGATCTGCGTCCAACGATGTAACCTGCTCTGCCATGTTGATTGAATGTCTATTTTAAGGTCCACTTGTAAAGCTAACTTATCTTCGGTGTAAATGCAAAGAAAGGCTATGTTCACCATTCTGATCATAACCTTTCCCAATTAGGCACCTTTGTTTACTTTTATTTCAGGAATTTGAATAAGCTTTCACGATTCAGCCCTGAGTTCAGAATTTAAGCAACCTTTAAGGAACCTCTCTCCGTACTGTCCGTCAGCAGGCAAATCTCACTGGAAGGCCTCGGGTATGAATATTCTGAAATCTTTGTGGCCTGCGCCTTCCGGTGCTTCAATATCAATCCCAAAGCATTCTGAAGGTGACACGGAGGATGATTTGGACCTTAAGATAAAATCACTAAGCTATTTCTTTAAAAGGTTTGACATAGAACGGTATCCAGCATTTATCCCTGGAACTACGGACGAGTACAGTTTAGATATCAAAGCCAACCCAGCTAGTAACAATGACAGATTGGATTCTGTCTATAACAGGCAAGGGTTTGAGAAACTGATACTTGGTAATGAGCATAGGATTCTAGTTGATTGGGTTAAAAATAGATTCAGGGGATTATTGATACTGTCTGATTTACCATCTGGGGTGACAGCAGTTGACGATTTGGCACCATTAGGTAAAAAGTCATTAGGTTACAAATTTACTGTTCTGAATTCACAGGATGATGATGACAGTTATATCAACGTCATCGTCCATGAGTCAGGTATTTATCATGAACACGGGTTAGACATTGACAACAGAATAAAAATATTGCAAGACCTTATTCAGCAGCAAAGATCTTTGAAACCAAGCTTCAAAAAGACTTTCAACAAGGATGACAGAGCTGTGATAATACTCAGGTACGTGGAAAGGTTAAGTGAAGTTGTGCAGATTGAAAGAATTTATAAAGCCTCGTTGATCTCGAAACTAGAGAATGATTTGGTACTGGGATCCAATGTGCTGAAGCCGAATAATGACCTTACGTTGAACAATATTGATGAAGATGAGGAGGATAAAAATGATAATAACCGTACACTCAGAAAATCTAGATCTCCAGTCAGGCGTTATTCAAATGATCCACAATCAACAAGCAGACCAGTTTTAGGGACTTCACCTGTCAAATTATCATCAATAGCCACACTTCAACCAGCAAGGATAACACCCACCTCCACGCCATCCTCATCACCATCAAGAGCAACAGCTTCCATCAAAACCTTTCAAGACTTGAACCACTCTTCGACGTCGTTATCTTCACTTGCGTCAAACACATCAAATTCGCGGCCAGCACTTAGATCAAGATCTTCATCACCAATAAAATCTGTGAAGAAGAAGCAGTCAATGACACTACTGAAGATTGATAATTCACTACAGCACCACTCTAGAGCAACACCAACTACATCAGACTCTAAATCCATCGATAGAACAGATGGGCTAACTCAAGATGAGATAAACTTGTTGAAAAAGCAATCTGAAAATGCGGTATTATCTAGGTTGGAGCGAGAAAGAAAGTTATTATCAAGATCCTAAATGCTCTTATTTGTTTTGAAACCTCTTTATTTAGGACAGGATCCAGGAAACGCTATATATATATACCTATATCTACATTCTCTATGCATACACATCATATCGATACAAAACCATGGTGTTTCATCATTTTTATTATTGTACTATTTACAAAATCAAACATTTTCTAAGGTTCTTAGACTTTATGTCTGACAGTTGGGTCAACATGGAGTGGAGACCAGATACCTCTAACACTCTCATTAATACTCTCAACTTTGGAGTTTCTCTTTCTCAACTGTTCACCACTTGAGTCCTTCAACAGATTAAGTTTATTTTGAACAACATCAACATTCAAATTTCTTATGCAGATAGCCTTCTCTCTACCGTTAGCGTACTCCCCCTTGATGACAGGATGACCTGACTTCTGTACGATTCTAAATTCGATCTTTGGATTCGACTGGGCATATCTATCCAGTCTCAGTTTCAAAAAGTCACGGAGGCCCTGGGAGGATCCACCGGTCTTGTCAAATTGCAGTACGATACGCTTGCAGTGCAGCACGAAGGCACCGACACCGTTCTGTATCACAGGAAGACGTGCAATTGGTTTGATAGGCATTTTTGAGATGGTGATGTGATGGAAAAGGCGCTCTTCTTAAGAACTGATAGATGATTTTGGCTCCACAATTTTACACAATTTTCCGGAAAATTTTTCAACAACCGAAACGTTCTATCCACATCAACAACTATGTCAGTAGTCCTTTCACCACGATTAAGGAATCCCGCCAAGGTAACCCCTTGAGTAGCACACTATTTCTATTTGTGCTGGAGCCCTTATTATTCAAGATGAGACGAAGTATTCACGGAGTCGAGTTACCAGAACCTTTCTACCATAGGATACAACACCAAGAATGGTGTCGTAGCAATAGTGTCTATTAGTGTGGTTTGTACTTCATCTAATATCATCATACGTCCAGGTCACAGTCCACAAAGCAGAAGTGTATTTAAGATCCAAAAATTGTAGAAATAGAAATTGAAGTAGAAATCGCAGTACCCAATAGCACCATTGATGTGACAAAGGCAATATTTGAGAGTTGTTCATTTAATCATTAATTATTCATCTTCATGTAACATAATATTAAAGTTTTGAAGTGATCAATATGATTGAACCTATTAGTACTTTTAATTATATGAAACTTAGGAAGTTTGTATATTTTAAGGTAAACCGCAGATGCAAACATCCCCGTTTATCTGATATGGCTTGCGCTGCTAAGAACTTCACTTTTAGAGAAAACGAGTGGGATACGCATACATTTGCTTCTCGTGAAGAAATGGAAGAGGCACTTGACTGAAGGTATTTCTGGTGCACGTGGTCCTGTTGTGAGCTGTGCCGTCTTTAAAGAATTGGAGGTACATCTCCCATCGGCACTGGATGGCGATATATAATCTGGTGGAGAGAGTGAAGAATGATACATCATTTTATATATATACACACACTGATAGTCAGCAATAAACTATTATCTATACATTAATCAATAATAGTTCCGGCGATAACCATAGGCATTTCCTAGCAAACTCTGCACCTTCTTTTGATCTTCTTCCAGCAATTCATCAACCAATTCTCTGTCGGCTCTGTCTTCATCATGCAACATCCAAGACATACCAAAATCAATTAGATATACATCCCCTTCGTGATAAATCATATTTGACAACGATAAATCTCCATGCCTGATTCCAAGTTCCTTTATGAGTATCTCAATCTCTCTCTTAAACACATCAATTTTAGACTGTGGTAATGGTAATAGATATTTCCATGCTTTGTCTTGTGAAATGAACTCAGTCATTAGATATGGACCAATATACCCATTCATCATCCATTTACCGTAATAAATTTCAAACTGGTCACCTTTTGAAAGGATTCTTGGAACATGTAATTTGATCATCGTTCTATTTGATAGGTTAAAATTATTCATCATCTGCAGACAACTAATTTCAGTTTCATATAAATCGTGGTATGATTCCTCAAAATTTGTCAAATCATCATGAAAACTTTCTTGAAGATCTGAGGACTGAGCGAATGCATATTCAAGAGCGGAGATGTTGTAAAATTTGATAACTGATTTCTCAGTAGAATTGATAATATCTCTGACTTCTGAACTAGCAGTTAAACCAGGTAACGGAACATTGTCATTGTCATTAATATCGTTCTCATCTCGTGTCAACAATGATTTGAAACTTCTGGATTCTTTGTCAGTTTTTGACCATTCGGTCTCATCAACCAAAAACCTCTTCAAAGAACAATTATCAATTATAAGGGTACTTGCTCTGAAATTTTCAAATTCTCCATCTAATATGGAGTCTCTGATAATAAACTCAAATCCATATTTTGATAGTGTGTGAAGAAGGTGGGTAGAAGCACCTTGAAGCATAGGAGAGCAATCTTTTGAGCAATCACAAAATAATAGGGTTTTGGTATCGTAATCAAGGAACTTTTCTTCTTCACTCCAAACATGAAGGATCAGATTGAAGTTAGTAACACCATATTTAGAAGGTTGGGTAACGGATGAGGTACCTTTAAAAAAATTTCTGAGGGAAGATAAATATCCTTTTTTCCTCCGTTTTGAACTGGTTTCTGGTTCTGATCCTTGTGGGTCATTAGATTGATTGCAACCCTGCCTGTGGAGTGATTTTCTTTTGAGAGAGCAAGCTACTGCCTGTTTTTTTTTCTGGCCATCGTTAACTGCAAGTTTCTCAAGAACTCTGCCGATATGAACAATTGTCATGATCGGTGGTGTTAATGCAGGATTAGCATTTGGACTACCCTCAACACAGTGTAACTTCAATGAAATAGGAATTTTCTTCTCAGATATGCGCACCTTCTCTTCTTTCTTTGCTCCCCTTACACTAACCGTTCTTGTAACATCCCTTTTGTTGGTCGGTAAATCAACTTTCCACAAACCTTCCGAGTCTCGTGTATAATCAAGGGTGTTGATTTCAATCATCACCTCTAGAATATGTGGTTTTCCATTCCAATAACAGAACACAAGACCAACATTGTCAGAACAGTTGAACAAAATGTACCGAACAATCTGTTGTACAATTGTGAATAGCGGTAGATTGGTTGGAGTTAGGCTTCGTAAATCCCCGCTTTGATCATTCAGTAATTGTATCATTAACGGATATTCCAATGAATTGTAATAATCACGTTCGGTTGTGTTATCTCCAAGAACTCCTTGCGATGGACCTTGAATAATAGTTTGAATTTCTGTGTTCAGCTCAACAGGTAATAAATATAACCGTTCGTCAGTTAAATTCTGAGGTCCAGATCGAATGTCTGCAGTTATTCGACCATCCTGCTTTAGAAACGGAATTTGTACACCGGTTTGCATATTGCCAGTAACAACTTGGGATGTACTGAAGCTTGTGTACTTGATTTCCCTCGTAATCCTGCCTTCAATCTCAGAAATGGGCATTTGAAGTTGGAGAGCTGAAGCAAATAAAATAACATTGCTGACAAGTCTAATGATTTCCATATATGGGGTGCATTCATCATCAACATCCTTCTCACTGTACGTTTTTCCACGTAGCTCACGTGGAGTAGTTAATAGGCGGGCATTATAAACCGCCGTGGCGAATTCAGTGGTGAATCTGGCCATGAAAGAAGAAAGCTTTTGCCCATCCTGTGAAATTTCATCAATATAATCTGTGAATGAGGTGATCTTTAAAGAAAACTCTTGTAAATATGAAGAGTCTGCACGAATGGATGCTTTATCATCGGCAACGGTGTAAGGATAAATATCATAATAGCCCAACTTTTCAAAAGATGTTGGTGCTCTGGTTCCTGTGGCAAATGAGATTGGCTTGATCACTGTCTGCTTTCTAGGGAGGGGTTCACGATGAGTGAACGTCAAAATGGAAAGCAGCAGCGGTGTTACCTTTAAAACGCTGGCAAAGAGTGGTCTAGCATGGGTTCGGTTCGATTCTTCTCCATAATCATGAATTCCAAAACTTTTGTAGAATTCGTCCAAACTGATTTGACCAGTTCGTTTAAAGAGTCCATTTTGCTGATCCATTGCACTCCAAACTGTTGCAAATGCTCTAACTACTGCTAGTCGTGCTTCATCATCTGGAAACAGCCTTCTATACAGAGAATGATAATGATCGTACTCGCTGTTCCTGTAGCAGTCCAGAATATCCAACAGGATGGCAACTGGAGCTTGAATAGGACAAAAATTGAAAGCATCGGCCATTGTTTGGTATTGTTTGGTGTTGTTTGGTATTGTTTGGTGTTGTTTGGCGATATTTGGTGATGTTTTTGGTGATGTTTGGTGATGTACGTTGACGCTTGAGATGTTGTGCCCGTCCCAGTAAAATCATCCTCAGAAGAATTGATTTACAGTGATGATGATGAACAATTGCAAGCATTCACATGTGGTTAACGAACCGACTATATCCTCCCTACCAAATACGAAGGTACTACAGTGTATATTGAAATGGCATGTTTGGTGTGGGTATGGGTTCAGATATTGCATAAACTAACCCAAATAGATATTCCTATTCCGTGTTGCTGACTTAGTCGTTCGTAATTTGAAAGGAATAGCATTATGTATTGATTAGTTGCTCATTTCAGACGCAGCAAGAGAATATCCAGGTGATTCATGGCAGAACTATAAAGCAAGAGAAATTGCTACTGAGATCATTGATGCGTTTGATTATCGTGATGAATCATAATTGATAAATGTTCTGAAAACTGTTTGTGAATGCAATGGTTAAGAGACACATAGTTCTGAAGCGGGTTCAGCTAATCCATTACATATGGTTGAGGTCTTTGCTAATGATAATTGTTATATCGATACTGTCAAGTCATGACCATTTGCAGAGACTTGCCGTAAAACAGTTCGTTGTTGGACCACCCAGTAGATTTTAACGGGTACTTTATTCTGAGTATGAATTCGTTGCATCACAAACACACCAATTCAAATCTCTGAAGGAGGATGAACCGCGAGTCTTTGAAAGATTATCACCTTCTGTTAGAGATAGTCGTTTTGTTCAGCCCAGTCGGCATTTGGAATCATAATAGGTAGGATTCGACAATTACCCAAATCATGCAGGGCACTGGAAAGTACGGTTCAATTACTGTTTCACAATTTCCAATGTCCGGTTCATTCTCATGAACAACTGTGTTTCATTCTTTCTCGTCTGTGTAATTAGGATCCTACAGGTTCATTTAGATCTTATTTTGTGGTCAGGAAGCAAGGTCTTATAACAACGTTTTTGAAGATTTTCCACCTTTTGTGTCAAACGGAAACTCACACAGCACGAGTTCGCGGGTGTTTGAAGCGGTGGGCCTGTGGTTTATGGGGAAGAAGACACTGATTTACTGTTAGTTAGTTAACATACATCTTTAACAAAAGTGTTGGTGCTAGGCGTCCCAAGCACAAGCATGTACACAGTTTTATTATCCCGGAGAGCCTTCTGCACTACACAGAAACTGTCCAAGGAGTCGCTGATAGGCTCTTTGGACCTGCTTGCGGGCTCCAGGGGTCCAAATAATAGTATTGAACGGATCACTGCCAATTCAATCGTCTTCTCTTCTGGGGTCGAGGTTGATAACAGACATGTGGCATTACTGATATCTAACAAATTGCTCCAATTCAGACCTAGATATAAGATAATCAATGGACGCATTGTGGATTTCGATTTGAAAAGTCTGGAGTTTTTAAAGAGGATCAATCCGCATCCTGATCTTTATGTCGTTGGTTTAGGTGGTAAAAGCAGGTTGTTGAGTGATGCAAATTTGAAACTGTTTAGAGAGCTAGGGATTCGAGTTGAAGTTAGTGACACGAGAAATGCTTGTCGGTCATTCAATATGTTGGCGACTGAGAGACCGGGACAGGTGGGTGCGTTACTGTTGCAGTGAAGCGTCTTTATTTATGCCCTTATTTATGCCCTTATTTATTCCTTACTCATTTAACTTATTTAATACAAAAGCACGCTGTTAATACAAAATGTTGTAACATTACTGAGAAATAAATTCAAACACTAGTATATATAAATAAATCCAAAAAAAAACCATAAACAAAAAAAATATCACACTGTATCTCAACATCCAATAAACTTCTAAGGCATAATAACAATAATCCACATCCAAAAAAAGAACAAACACAATAAAAAAAGAAAGAAAGAAAACACAAAAAGAAAAACATGGAAAGAAGTGGCCACTGGTCTAAAAAAGTCAATTATCTAGCAGTAGCACACATCATATCCCCAAAAGAACGAAAACAATGCGGTCAAAAAAAAAAAACACATTAGTTTGACAGAGCGAGCGCACATTGCCCTAATATATAGCCCACTTATGGCCCAAAAAAAATTTCTTATCATAAACTTCATAAATTAAAATGAACTCCAGGTCCAATCTGCAGGAACCGCAGCCCCATCATTACCATTACCAGTAGACATCACACCGCCATTACCAGAGGAAGAACCAGGTGCGTTATCTTTGGAGAATTCTGCGGCAGTGGTGGTGGTGCTTCCTAATGCCCTAGCAGAGTTTCCAACATTTTTGAAATTAGGGTATAACCATGGCGAACCAGCACCAGCCCCAGCACCAGCAGTAGAAGAAGCAGCAGCACCAGCGACAGCAGCAGAAGTGGATTGAGTTTCTGCATTTTTCAAACCTTGAAATATAAAAGTACCCCAATTCTTGCCACATTGGAAGCAAACTTTGCAAGTGATGCCATTTATAGGATCAAACTCGGTAATCTCTTTATCCTCATCGTACTTCAACTTGGCTTTGAACAGCAGACAATTAGAGCAGAAGATCTCCCCGCATTTCCGACAGTGATGGCGTCTGTTCATCAGTGAGAAGGATTTCGCACAGTCGAGGCAGTGTGCTGTCGAGCTGTTTGGCTTCCAGTGGGATTTGTACGTGATGTCGCTCTGGTCATCGAGCAGGGATGTAGTTCTAGTCAGGGTGCTGGTGCTGGTATCTATAGTTTCACCAAACTCGTTTTTCGTATTGGTGATAGCCGGTCTTAAAACACAAGGTAAATAGTCTAGTGTCTTTGGCTCATCTAGTGGTTTTATTGGGACCATGTTGAAACGGGGCTGTTTTGTCGATTCAATGAAGTTGTAATTAATAGACTCGTCGGAGCCCTTTTTGGAGGAGAGTGGAGACGTGTTGGCTGTTGGTGATGCAGTGGAGTTGGCCGTGCGAGTGGCGCTTGTATTGGTACCGCTGCCGCCACTGCTGTTGTCAGTGTGGGTGTACTCGACATTCAGATTGCCGATGACGTTGTTTGCCCTGTTGAAGTTGACGTGCTGCAGAAAGTCGTCAATGTTGTAAAGGAGGCTATCAGGGTCCGCAGTGCTTGCGGCAGCACCAGCAACAACAACGGCTGATTTGATCCTGGACACATCAACCTCTGCAGGCTGGTATTTCTTGCCGTTGCGATCCGCCATCGAGTCCATCTTCTGGTTGATCAGGTCGCCAAACTTGCTCTTCGACGCCTTCTTGTCGGCAACATCACGCTTGTCCTTCTCCTTGTCCTTAAGCGTGCCAATATCGCCGACACTGTAACGCTGCTTGAACTTTGGTGCTCTGATCTGCTCGTTGTAGTCCATGAGCGGGTCGTCCGTCATCATGTTGGCGTCCACGATGCAGTTGCTCTGCGAGGAGTCTGAGAAGGTTCTGCCTGCAGAGCCTGCCAGACTTGTCGTGCTGAAGGCACTGCTGCGCTTTGATCCCCGTTCCGATGGCAGGTGGGCCGATATGACGCTGGGCTTGTGGTGCATTTGAGGTGCTATGGGCCTCTTGGAGAAGCTGAAGAGTTCCGGATCCATGGTGTCGTGGGTGTACGTGAGTGTACTGTGTGTGTACTGAGCGTGAGTGTACGTGGATCAGGACTGTTGGGAGTCAGAAGAAGGCCAGCTGGTTGGTTGGTGGGTTGGTTGCTTTCAACTGCAGCTGATTTGATTGACAACTTGTCGATAAGACAATCAATTCGGGAAACTGCGGCCGGATCGGGAAGATTGCCGGATCGGGCATGGGGTGCACGCGTAAACAGGGGCACACCCTGACACTTCCCGGCGTAAACACAGGCACTAAGTCAAGCCCCGAAAATTTTCAGATGTTTTCGCTGTTTTGACGCTGAAGAAGAGCCCAGTTGTCACTCAGTTGTCACTCAGTTGCCAGTTTCACAGTCACCATGCTCGCCCGCTGCTCCACAGGGTCTGCCAGAGCGAGAGCTATACCGCTGTGCTCCTCCAGGCTGCAGTCTACCACTGCCACGCCGCCATATCCACAGCACTACGCCGTCCCACACATCCAGACCATCTCCAAGTTCCAGCCTTCCGGGATCCCAGGTCTTCTGTCCTCCCAGGGGCTGGACAACGCATACTTTGCCAGAGCAGAGCTGTACGCGGATCGCCTAAACTCAGAGATCACCAGACTCTCGCTAGGTGGGCACGCGTCTCTGGACGTGTTGGTGAAGGAAAGCGCTACCAACGCGAGACATGTCAAGGTGTTCCAGAACGCATCGCTGCTTCAGAACATCGCATTCGCCATGGGTTCCATCGGTGAGGTCAGAGAAGAGAACGCCAACAGTGGCATCTACAAGCCAGACGCAAACGCGTTTGTTCAGGGCCCAGACCTATCCACAGATATCCCAAACATCCCAACAAACGAGCTGTCAGGACATTTGATATCAAACTTTGGCTCCTTAATCGAGTTCAAGACCTTGCTTGTGAACTCTGCGCATGCAATCAACGGTGATGGATTCACCTGGTTAGTCGCTAGAAACAACAATTACTTTACAGAAGATATTCCAAGACGTTCCGCATCCGGTAAGACCTTTGACCAGTTGTTCATTGTCAACACCTACAACAGCGGAAGTCCTAAAAACAACGACAGAGTCGGCCAATTGGATGAACTGAGAACAAAGCATGTGACCAAGAACAACTTTGCTGCTGGTGAGTTGTCTACGTCGACCATCCCAAGTTTCGAAGACGCCGCATACTCTAAGTTCCAGAATATCGAATACTTCCCATTGTTAGCCATTGATGCTTCACCAAAAGTGTGGCTTCACGACTACGGTGTGTTTGGTAAGCGCCAGTATTTGGAGCAGGTCTGGAAGGCCATTGATTGGGATATTGTCGCTGAAAGACTACCTGCTGATAAGTCTAACATTCTTGGATAAAAAGAAAAAATGGCATAACGAAAGAAATAAATATGAACCATAGAAAAACAATGTACATAGATGAGGGTCAATGGATTCTCAACAGTTACCAACAAAAAAACCTTTGTAATATGTAGAAAGGCTTTCAGCTTTCAGTCCACTCAAACTCCACGTTATAAATAAACTTATTTCTGGAATTCAAGATCCGTCATTGTTTTGATTTTGCCCGATTCGGTTATTACCTGCGTAAACACTCAATCAGTAACTATCAAAAGCCAGGCAAAAAAAAAACCACAGATACACCAACACAAGCCCGCTTCCCTCTCTCTCGCTCTCTCCCTCCATTCGAACTTTCGGTATCAAAAGCACACGATAGGAACCTTGGCTGATCAATCAAAATGTCGATCCACTCTTCTTCCGATTCCATAGGTTCAACTACCTCGGATCTTCTTCTTAAATCTAAACAGTTGGATACTTTCAAGGGCATGGAGCAACGTGCCCAAAGAGATAGAACAAGGCTGAGTACCATGCTTGACGAAATCAATATAGACTCTTCTGAAATTACTGAGGGTTTGGTTACCAGTACCAGTACGAACGAGGATGATTACGATGATGCTGATGAGTTTATTGCCAATAGAAGTCAATCAGATCAATCTTTACCAAGAGCTGACAGACCTCAAGAGGAAGATGCAATCCACGTTCCAAAGATCGAAAATCCAACAGTTATTACAACTAACACAGATGATGATGTTGATAGCTCTATTCCAAAGGGAAGCAAAGAACACACTCCGGAAGAATCTCATTTAACAGTCACACCACCACAATCGGTTCAACAGTTGCATACTCCAGAACAAGCTTTTGAATTCGAATCTCCAATGTCTCATCAACCCTTTCAAGCTCCAACCTCCGCTAACAGCGGAAGTAGTAGCAGTGGAGGGAACAGAAGATCTATCTTTTCTGATTATGCCCCATCAATTCATGAGGTTCATCAATTAGATCAAGTCGCATATGTCGTTGATTCAAATGAAGTATCTGAAGCCCAAGATGGTCAATTTGAAGGTGATGCGAAAGAATCACATCCATTTATTTCAAGAAAACCATCTGTGGTAAGAATCACTAAGAGACCAGCAATTAATATTGAAGGTGAAGAAAAGGGCGCAACGGGGGTTGTTCCAAACGAAAACAAGTCAAATGAAATCGTCTCCCAGGAACGGTTTAAAATCAGCACCCCTTCTGCTTTCCAGTCTGAGCCTGGTCACCAGAAGACCAAATCACTTGGCTCGAATCTTTCGAGTAATACGGTAACATCTTCTTCATCAAAGAATCAATCCACTAGTGGGAAAGATCTTTTACAAGAAGATAATGAAAGTCACGCTGCTCACTCATCAATCTCCCAAGAGAAATCAGCATCATCTACATCATCGAAATTGAAAACTGTTAGATTAACGAGAAATCAATCTTTAAAATCCACAGATTCGTTTAGCTTCGATGAAGGTGAACAACTAATCACCAGACATACCAATTCAACAGCTGGTAAGATTCCAGATTTAGCTAAAGAGGTGAGTTATGAAGATTTGCCTATTCCATCAAGGTCGCCAAACAGACCAATCAGTGGTATAAATTTCACGGATGATCCTCTATCTGACAACAACAAAATCGAACTGTTGAAAATTGGAGGACATACGAAGTCAACTTCTCTTGACATGGGCAGCTTAAAGCCAACTGTTGCAATTGACGAATTGATCCATTCCATTGATGACGAAATTACTTCAAATCAAGGCGGTGATGATGTCGATGACAATACCAAGGAGGGAACAATAAGTGAAGAGCAAGAGCAAGAGCACAGTATTGCTGAAGCGATCAATGAACAGATTGGACCTGTACCTATACACCAAAGAAATGCCTCTGGACAGTCCGTGAATCCAAGACCATTACCACCACCACCGGTCCCACAACACACTATAATACCAAGTGGATCTTCAAGAGGTGTCCAAGAAGATGTGGAGAACGATGATGGATTTGTCACAGAAGAAGAAGAGGAGGAGGAGGCAAACAAAGAAAAGGACACATCAAGGGAGAAGGCGGCACCAAAGCGTAAATCCAGACATTCTAAACGTAAATCTCTCCCATCTTCAAATTTCAACAAGGGACAGTTCGATCATGACACATTAGTTCAATTATTGCAAATTACAAACGGTACAATAATTGGACAGGAATTTCAAAGTTTAGGGTTACAAACTGCGGAAAAGCAGCTGTTGGAAAGATTAGTGGATTCATTGTCTCGTTTGACTGCTGATATGATTGTTGATCAAGATAGACATGACGAAAGTGTAAAGAGATTGAGCAAAGCAATTAAGGCACTAGAGGGATTTTGAAGAGAAAAAAAGTAGGGTAGTGCCTTGGAGACGTTTTTGGAAGGTTCCGAGTAGTCATAGGGAGACAGACTTTGTTTAGCTCCTCATCATGTCATGTTTTTAGTAGTTTGAATAAATTTATGTAAGTGTATCCTGTTTTTGCCCGTACCGCTTTTGCCTGTTCCGCGAAATATCGAACAAAAATCACAAAAGAAAAAAAACTGAAAAGCTCAACATGAAAAGTTCCCGATGCAGGTTGGTCGTCGTTGTCAAAGAAGTCTAAATCATGTCCTCCAATAGAGCAGTTAGACTCCCAAAGCTGGAGAGATTGCGTGTAAAGAACCCAGTGGTGGAGCAAGGTGCCTCGCCATGTGTTATCTTGATGTCTTCTCTACTGAACTGCTGGGCCTCAAATGGTGAAAGTGCTGCACAGTGTAAACTCATTGAAGGTAATCTAAAGAATTGCATGGAGACAAGGTCCAAAACAAAAGCTGCCAGATCATCCATCAACTACCATGCAAACAGATTATTCCCTAAGATCAGTGGTAAACCACATGATTAGATTTCTCCCATCAACCCATCAACACATATCAACCAACTACCACTGCAGATTTAGCAGTATCAGAGGTATCATTACACTTGTATATATATGTACATCCCAAAAAGGGGACGAACGAATCTTGAAGGAACTGGATACTTCCTTCGTTGATTTGACTCCCAGTTTATGTTATTTAATGACGACGTTTTAATTTAAGATAGTAGCTTACCAGTATTTTGCCTCGTGACTTTCTTTTTGGTCATGTGCCATATGTCATGTGACTTTGTCCACGATGCTCGTAACGCATTCCTGATCGGGCCCATTGTCAAAAGCGGCTATTTCATCTACCGAAACGGGACGTGAACGAGATCTCAACCTAAACGAACAGCTCGTAAACGTAAACGGGCTAAAAACATCACTAAACGAGATCCTTTAAACGAGTCGTATTATTTTTTTTTTGCCAACGCGTCGATTTTCCACCAGAAAAAGGCCCATATAATTTCGTTCTTTCTCTTCCTCCAGACAACCAACCAACCACCCTTGAACCAACAATTAACAAAACATGTCCGCTCAAGAATTAAGAACAGTTCAAGCTGAATTCTCTAAACAACTACATGGTGATCAAGCCGCTTCCAAATCTGGTCTAGGTGCCATCCTTAACAAGGACAAGGCTGCTCAACAAGCTGCGGTCAGTGATTATCTAAAGCATTGGGATGGTAAAGTTGACAAAGAAGCTGAAAAGAGAAGAACTGATGATTACAATCAATCTACTCACTCATACTACAACGTTGTCACTGATTTCTACGAATACGGTTGGGGTACCTCTTTCCACTTTTCAAGATTCTACAAAGGTGAATCAATGACCCAAGCTGCTGCCAGACATGAACACTACTTGGCCCACAAAATCGGTATCAAAGAAGGCTACAAAGTCTTAGATGTCGGTTCTGGTGTCGGTGGTCCAGCTAGAGCAATTGCAAGATTCACTGGTGCTCACATCACCGGTTTGAACAACAATGATTATCAAATTGAAAAAGCATTCCACTATGCTAAAAAGGAAGGTTTAGAAAAACAGTTGAATTTCGTGAAAGGTGATTTCATGAAAATGGATTTCGAACCAGAATCTTTTGATGCCGTTTACGCCATTGAAGCTACCGTTCATGCTCCAGTCTTAGACGGTGTCTACGGTGAAATTTACAAAGTTTTGAAGCCAGGTGGTGTCTTTGGTGTCTACGAATGGGTTATGACTGAGAACTATGATGAAACTAACCCAGAACACAGACAAATCGCTTATGAAATTGAATTAGGTGATGGTATTCCAAAAATGTACGGTGTTGACGTCGCCAGACAAGCTTTGAAAAACGTTGGTTTCGAGGTTGTAGAAGAAAAGGATCTAGCTGATAGCGATGATGAAATTCCATGGTATTATCCATTAACTGGTGAATGGAAATACATCCAAAGTTTCTACGATTTAGGTACTTTCTTCAGAACTTCAAACGTTGGTAGAAAAGTCACCACTAATTTGTTAGGTTTGTTGGAATTCATTGGATTAGCTCCAAAGGGTTCTAAACAAGTCACTTTGGCTTTAGAAGAGGCTGCTATTGGTTTAGTTGCCGGTGGTAAGAAGAAAATCTTCACTCCAATGCAACTCTTTATTGCTAAGAAACCATTAGATGCCAAATAGATTGAGCAATTGTCTATATTAGTACCATAGATGTTACTAATAATATCAAAGGACACCAAGAGTCTAAGATATCTCTATGCGTTTCTTTAGTCATGTGTTTATTATGGTTTGTGTTTTTCAATTCTTTCACTCATTCGAAAAGAAACATTTTTATTTACCGGTTTTGGCTTTTTGTCTTTCTAGTGGGTTATCCACGGACTGAATATTCTAGAGTGTTCAATTATAGCATATGTGTACATTAATCAAATATTTAAACGAAATTTTGGGTAGGTTTACTCAACGTCTGTAGCAGGGTTTTGGAAGCTTCCCTTCATCTAAGCATCCATATTGACGGTTACTCATGGGTACTGGCTATGAAATTGAGTAGGTACAAGTTACAACACAGTGCTAAATAGTATACTACCTGGCCTCTTACTGCTCAACCCTATACTATATATCCTTTATAATGGAAAATGTCGGCACCCAGTCAAACCAGGACGTTTAGCGGCTCCCATAGTACACAATTTGACGTGGAGATATCACTAGTAATGATCTCTTATCGAGGTGTCATGATTGAGTTCGATAATGAGAAGTCAGTCTACGTAATGGGTTCTGATGATGGCTATACAGGTATTGGAACCGTTATCAGCTTATGTTTTAACGAGTCAAAGTTCAACAGGTCCCACTTGGCTGCCGTTCGTCGCGACTCGCAGGTTCCCAAAGGAACATCCCTGGTAACTTGCCATTATTGTTTCCTTCGCGCTTCAAAGGAGCGTTTCTCGGCACTCCTTTTAGAGTCCGGGCAGAAAGTTAGGTGGAAATTTAGGCAGAGCGCGTAGTTCTCCGTCTCCTGCAAATGAAAAACGTTCCCGCCTAACCGCTCCGCCCGACTTTCCACGCAAAAAAAAAAATTCTGTCCCGTGAGACGGTCCCGTGGGAAAAGGAAAATACAAAAATCAAATTAACTGGATCCAAACGCCAGGTAAGCACGACATCGACGCGTGAAACGCTCCGCAGACATGAGCAAACGTCCCCTTGATGATTCCAGCACGCTTCCCCAGTCTCAGAAAGTACACAGAGCTGGGAAAAGTATGGAATCATCCACTGCTTCATCGCGCTCCCCGTCTACTGACTCTTCGAGCGGCATGTCCTTAGGCCCAATCTACAAAGGACCAGGCCCGGTCGCCAGCCCAACCCCGACCAGTGATTCCACCAACAACGGTTCTCATATCAACCCATCAAACACCTTCAACTCTAGCTCTACAACCACAGCTATACCTTCTGCGTTACCTGCCAACTCCCATAACGGTACCGCCTCTCATGTCAACGATGGCACCTTCTCACCTTTTGTGCAAAAACGCCCAATTATCAGAAAAGTTGATGGGAAATGGATTCTACCGCCCGTGACAATGGAAGAAACATCTGAGGCTAGGAAATACCTCAAGCGGGAGGGTATGATGGGCTTTCTAGATAAGTATCTGCCTGATCCCCCAAAGGGATCTGACCTACTTTACGTTATCGTTCAGTTAGGGTTTTTCAGTTTCAGTTTTGATGGAGATATTGATGATGAGAAGAATTTGATGAAGATTGTTAAATTGCTACAGAAAGCAATGAAAAAAGTGCTATGCATGAGAAGCAGGATACTGGGGTTCAACTCGATCGATGCTGTTGTCGATGCAATCTCGAAATCAAATAAGATTTTGGTGCTGACTGGGGCTGGTATAAGTACCAGTTTAGGAATTCCAGATTTCAGATCTTCACAGGGTATTTACTCCAAAGTTAAACATTTAGGGCTGAGTGACCCACAGGAAGTCTTTGATCTAGATCAGTTTGATGAAAACCCAGATATCTTTTACACTGTCGCACATATGATTCTACCGCCTATTGGATCATACACTCCATTGCATTCATTTATCAAAAAGTTAGAAACAGAAGGCAAACTATTGAGGAACTACACTCAGAATATCGATAACTTGGAAGGAAATGTGGGATTATCCCCTGCAAAATACATCCAATGTCATGGCTCCTTTGCCAAGGCCACCTGTCGTTCATGTGGTCATGAAGTTGATGGGACAAAGATTTATAAATACATTAAAGACACAGAATTACCAATATGCCCCCTCTGCTACAAGGAGCGCCAAAGACGCTTCAACAAGAATGAGGACTTCTACCCGCAATCGTATGGTGTTATGAAACCAAATATCACATTCTTCGGTGAGAAGCTTCCTTCTGATTTTCATGATTCCATCAAGAAGGATGTCATGGATTGTGATTTACTATTATGTATAGGCACATCCTTGAAAGTTTCGCCTGTTTCAGAAATCGTCAATATGATCCCAGAGGACGTACCTCAGATCCTAATCAATAAAGATTTGGTGGAACATGCGGAATTTGATGTGAGTCTGCTGGGGTATTGTGATCAAGTTGCAACCTATTTATGTAAAAAGTTAAACTGGAAATTGGAACATGAAAACGTGCAGAAGATTAACAGTGAGGGTCTAAATCTAGTCAGTGTGGATCCAGAGGTCGGGATTTTTGAGGTTTTGAGTGACAAACAAGTAGACGAAGGCAACAAAATTGATCTAAAGCATGAGTAAACTCAAACCAAACTTATTTCCTGCTGAGACAGTACAGAACTTTCTTGATGTTTATACTTTTGTTCTACCTGCTGTTGTGTAATATATTGCAATTACTGATCGATCAGAATTCTATCGTGAAAACCTCGTAAGTTACTTTGTTTTACAATATGACAAAAAAAGCCATCATAAAGTCATATCAACACATACACAGTCATCGTCAAGAACAGCAATCACTCCATGGATAAATCACCATCCTCATCAATAATTTTGGAAATATCATTGGCAGTGATTTCCACATTATGAGCTTGACCTTCGTCACCTTCAGCATCTTCGTAGTGCAATGAGACCTCTTGAAGCATCCTACTCTGTTCCTCTTCATACTCTTCATCAACTTCATCATTGGAGTTCTCAGTTTTGAAATGTGGGTTTTCAAGAATCTGAGAATACTCTTGATCCTTTGCATTATCTTCAATTTCTACCTGTGTCGGTTCGTGCTTTGTCTCGGCTTCAGCCAACAGAGGTTCTAATTTGTTTAACAACTTGTTCACCCTGTTTTTGGTTGCTTGGTCTGATTCGGAGATGAACTCTTCCTTGTCGTCTATCGTTTCTTTCAAGCTTTTCAAATCCTTGTATGATAGTGCTGATCCAATGGACAGCGTCGAGATGTTTGTTAGAACCAGCTTTCTAAATTTCTTAGATTTGACCTCGTTCAATGAATTCAACAAATCAATTCCTAGGATCAAATGGGTTCTTGACTGACTGATATTCTCCTCTGTTTGATTCACCACATTGGCTGGATCTGTCCAATGTATTATTTGTTGCAGGACTGTAGAGGGCTCAACCATTTCCAAATCTGTTTCCTCTTGTTCTTCAGCATGTGCGTTATACAATCTGACAAAGGCGTCAGAGGCGACCTTAGCCATCTTCTCTTGATGTGTAGGATGTGAAAAGCAGTAAACAGGTAGACAGAATGAAAATGCTTGTAGCAAACTCTGATTTCCCGAATTGAGTGGGTTATAATATGTTAAAATTAGGGTTTCGAACAATTCATCATCATTTAAGATATCAGCCAAATATAGTTTGCATAAACCTTCACCACATAATGCTTGAACCTCTGGCAATTCACCATCTTTCAAGGTTCTATACAGCAATTTATGGAACGATAACGAATCAACACCATCTTCAACATCCAAGATTTTTGTCCCGTGGACTGAAAGGGCATCAAATAAGGCTCTTATTGCAATTGTTTTCAATTCTTCATGTCCTTTAGACAAACATAAACCGAAAAGATATAGTTGGTCTGTTGCAAGTTTCTGATCCAACAAACAACATAACCCTAAGGACTCTGTCCCTAATTCACGAATAGTACTCTGATTATTTCTGACGGCAGGGTTTATCAAAGTATCAATCAATGATGTCAGAGACAAGTTATCTTTCAATGGCTCGTTTGTCAACTGTAACATTGATTTGCAGATAGTTAGAGAATGAATCAAATTCTTTTCATTCTCATGAGTTTCACCTTCTTCTTCTTCTTCATCGTCTAAATCTGAATCTCTGATATCAGTGATGATTTCTGTTACCATGGCACAAAAATCCTTTTCACTGATGGACAATTTCCTTAAAACCTGGAGTGCGACTTTGATTAGCTTATCTGTTAATCTATCATTACTCAATGATGATCTGATCACCTGCAACATTGCTCGTCTACCTATCTCATCACTAAAGTCGTAGTTAACTCCTATAATTAGCAACTGCTCAATAACAAAATCTAAATCTTCAGCATCTTCCAAATCGTTTAGTTGTTTTCTTAAATCTAGGTACTTGGTTAATAGATTAGCCAATTCTGCTGATTCAGGATAATTTGAATCAATTATATCATTCAATGAGTTTTCGTTGCAATGATAATAGAATGTTCTTGCCAAAAATGAAATCTCTGGGGACAATTTCAGCCATACTTCAGGTGGGAAAGATATTTTAGACAGAATATCCTTTCTAAATTGGAAGAATTGTTTCATTGCCAACTCGGCAACCTCAGATTGAGTTATATGCAATCTTTCTAGCAGCTCGATCATATCTCCGTCTAGGGTCTGTAACCAGTCTACAGCAAACATTTTGATGCAAGCTTTCTGAACGCTCTGTTCTCGATCTTTTAGTCCCCATGATAGCAGCTTCTCTCTTGCTTTAGAGTCAATCGTACGGAAATCACCAAAATCTTTGATAACTCTTGAGTAGACTATTCTTCTGTTGATTGAATTGATATCTTTTGCTCTTTCAAGTAAATAATGCTTGGTAGTGTTTGTTCTGACCAAATTTAGTAGAGCTGCTCTTCGAACTTCAGCACTTGAATCATTTTGAATGGCCATCAATAGCTTTGCGGTGGCTTCATCAATCTCATCCTCATTTTCAGTGTCGGTTTCTTGGAATCTGGCAATACAGTGTAGGGCTTTGATCCGGATACTTGGTTCTTTGTCGTGTAACCTCTTATCCAGAGCCCATAACAAGGTTTCGTATAGTTGATCGTCAATCTCACCTAGTCCACTCATTGCGAAATCTAAGAATTGAACAACTCTGTATCTGACATTCTTATCTCTTGACTCAATACCCCTAAGTAAATGAGCAATAAAGTAATTCACGAATCTTGTAAACACGGTATCTTCCGCCTCGTTTTCCTCGTCGTCATCTTTCTCATCATCATTTGAAAACTCGTCATGCAATCTCAAGATGAAGCTGGCGACTAGCTTTACGATCCTGTCACCAACACTTTCGGATCTCTTTATTACAAGAACCTTGTTCACTAGCTTGCAAAAGAAATAATGGAAACTATCCTCACGGTCCAGCTCAACACTCCGCTCCAAGATCGATCTCAGAATGATCACTTGTTTACGATGGCCAGCAACGCTTGTCTGTGAATCCTGGAAAACGCGCGCCAACGCCTGCTGTAGCTGCTCAGGTGTCGACAGACCCTCAGCAAACCTCTTTGTCTGTTGAACTGCAACTGTAGCACTCATTATGTATGGCACAACGGACCAGAAGAGAAGATGAAGAGATTATTGTTCTTTTGTTTGTTTACTTTTCAGAACGAAAACAAAACACAGGAAAGTTCGAAGCCCCGGCCATATGTTACCTGTGGGCCGGGTAACGGATACGTCAATATCTCTTTTCGCGAAACAAAAAAAAATTTGAAAGCTCATCGCATAAAATTGATTTAGCTTTAGAAGCAAGTTAATACCCGATCTGCGTACTTCTTTAAACCACCTACAATGATCGACATCCATCGTTGTAGATTTGTGGACTATGCGCCTCACAGCGTATCAAATTTGGCCTTCTCACACGCCTCCACCAAGAAGTTCGCGTCTGCTGACTTGAGACTAGCAGTTGCAAGAAACAATGGGGACATTGAAATCTGGAATCCGAAAACCAGATGGATTCACGAACTCACCCTTTTTGGTGGTAAGGACAGAACTGTGGAAGGTATGGTGTGGTGTACCAAAGAAGGTGATTCCCCAAGATTATTTTCCATCGGTGGATCAACCGTCTTGACTGAATGGGATTTGAAAACTGGGTTACCTCTCGCTAACTTTGACTGTAACGCTGCAATGATTTGGTCTGTCGCCATCAATGAATCACAAGACAAAATTGCACTAGGGTGCGATGACGGTACTGTCGTTGTGGTTGATATTTCTGGTGGTAGAGGGTCTATTGAACATTATGCATTCCTGCAAAGACAAGACCATAGAGTTTTGAGTTTGGCTTTCAATAAAGACGATTACATCATTGGTGGTTGTGCTGACGGTAGAATAAGAGTCTGGAACTTCCAAAATAATGATGAGTCCACTACTCAGCATAGATTCAACTTGATATCGACCATGAAAGTAGATAAATCTAAGACAGAATCAACTTTAGTTTGGTCTGTTTTATACTTGCCAAAGAGAAACCAAATCGTTAGTGGTGACTCGACAGGTTCTGTTAAGTTTTGGGATTTTGAACACTTCACGTTACTACAGAGTTATAAAGTTCATGAAGCTGATATCTTAACTTTGACCACTGATATGGAAAATGAAAATCTATTCTCCGCAGGTGTTGACAGAAAGATCTATAAATTTCAACACGTTGAACAACAAAAACAGTCGGGAAAGCTCACCAAATGGATTAACAACTCGAATAGACTTTTCCATTCTAACGATATTAGATCTATGGTATCCTACGAATCAAAAAACTTCAACTTTTTGGTCTCCGCTGGTGTTGACAAACATATCGTGTTAAGTTCATTACATAGCTTCTCCGATGGTGACTTCAGAAAATTGAGCTTCATTCCACAGCAAGCACATGTGGTAATAAATAAAGCAAAGAAGTTTATTATTATGTGGCAGGGACAAACCGTGAAGATCTGGAAACTAAATCAAAAAAAACTTAAATTCAAGAAAACCGCCTTTGAAAACGGTGATGTTGAAGAGCATGATGACGAGGATGACGAACTATTGAAAGATTCATACCAACTTGTATCAAAGCTAACATTGGCAGATGAAGATAACATTTCCACAGTGGCTATTTCTCAAGATGGTACCAAATTAGCTGTTGGTAGACTTACAACGACAAAGTTATTTGATTTGATAGAAAAACCAGATTCACATAAACTGAAAGTTTCGAAGATCCCAAATTTAGCTATAGCTGAAAAGGGTTCAAGATTCTTATCCTTCTATGGAAACGATGCATTAGTTTTAGCCACCCCGGACAATGAGATTTATAAATTCAAGCTAAGTGATGACGATTCAGAATTAGACTCGGACAGCAACGAAACATCTGCCGTTGAGTATGAGTTACATGACTTACCGCGTTCCAAGTCAAAATTGCCGTTTATTGAAAACATAAATAACTTCAAAATATCACATTCCAAACTAGTGGTATCAAGGATTTCCGGTGCTGTTGATATAATTGATTTAGATGACGCTAAAAAGACGGAATCTGTTCCATTTTTGAGATTGTCTAGTTATATCCACAAGTTAGAAATATCACCAAGATTTACACTTGTTTTGATAACTTTTGAAAACAAATTATACGAATTTGATTTGAAAAATTTCAATTCAAACTCCACAAATACTCATTTGACTCAATGGTCTAAAGTCAACTCTGAATTTTTACCAAGAACGTTCACAGCATCACAAGACTTACCACTGGGTATATTTTTCGATTCCTCAAATGATCATAAAGTTTGGGTCTATGGCTCAACTTGGTTAGTGTTTTTTGATTTGAGTTTGAATATCCCATTGAATAAGTTTCAAAATGATAGAAAACGTAATAGAGAAGGATTCCAGATTGGTGTCACTGAGCAAAACGAAAACAGTGATGATGAGATGGATGTCGATGACTTTAGTGACGATGACTTGGACAACTCGTTGATTGATAGTACCAAATATGAGGAACGTTTAAACATCTTGAAAAGGCAAGGGTTAGGTGGTAAAGGTGTCCCATACTGGATCACCGTCAAGTACAAACCAATTTTATTTGCAAGTTCATTAGTTGATAATATGAACAAGGAGGAAGGTACGTCAGAAGAACTAGTCATTGTGGAAAGACCTCAATTTGCATTATCTCAACCACCTGCATTCAAGCTAAATCAATTCAGAATTTAAAAAGTATAGAATTTCTACATACACAAAAAAATTGTAACTATAATGAAAGAAGCAGAAAAAAAAAAAGCAGTAGCTAATCTAACATTGTATGTCGAAAGAAATATTCATTTGAACGAGCCGTGTTTTCTATCAGTATTGAATCTCAGGTAGGACTCTTGCAGCATGGAACCAAATTCTTGCTGCTGCACCAGATCCAATCAAGGTTTTTACCAACGGTTTATCTTTTAATTCACCACCACCTTCTTGAGCTCTTTCTTCAGGATTTGGATCAAATTTCTTAGAGTCGCCAAATTGTTTCCTGTAGATTTCCCAGATTTCGGGACTTATACGATGTGCTTCAAACATCTGAAAGTAAAGTCCATCTCTTGGATCATAATGGTATTTTCTAAAATACTCTAAATGTCTCTTGAACTCCCCTCTGATTGCACTTGATGTGGACTTAGGAGCTTGATCTCCAATCACCAGCAGGTAATCACTCAAACCTTCAAATAACAATTGAATGAAATAGGAAGGATCCCTCCAATATCTTCTGTCAAACTCATTATAATCTCTGCAGAATAGAGACTTGTTACGATTTGTAGCAGCTGCAGCAAGCTCATTAGATAGCTTCAACCATTTCTCTTGCTTCGTAAACTCATATAACAGAACGCAGCATGACAATGTGACACCGGTGTTATAAGTCCATTTCATACCATTTTTACCACCATCGGAGTTTTTATCGATACCGTCAAGAATCAACCCATCGCCTTCATCTCTGAGATACTTTAATTGCCAGTCAATAACTTTGGTGGCGAATTCAATGTAGTAATCCCTCTCCTTTGGAATGAATTTAGCCAATTGTAAAACAGCATGTGCGACTTCAGCATTCGATATAGCAGAAATATAAGGCTTATCTCTGTGCCATAAGATCCCACCTTGGATCTTTGCTTTTTTATCGTTGTTCCAGCCACCCATGAGATATCTGACCAATTCACGGCCTTGATCTAGGTATTCCTTGTTCTGGGTAACCTCATATGCTGCTATCAATGCACTTGCAACTTGGGCATCATCATCGTAGTAGATATCATTGTTACCAGGAAAGTTCTCCACAGCACAATAACCATGAAACTTATCACTTTTATATCTGTAAAGGGCCTTGATGGCAGGGTCAATTAAAGGACCTAGCTCTTGAGGGTAAATTCTTGCCCCGTCAACAATTGCCTGAACAGCAACTGCAACAGACCAAACGTTGAACTTGTTTTCATCACCGTACGTTCCTGAACATTTTGGTCTTGGAGAGGTGAAAGATCCTTTGCTTGGGTTCCAGAACCTTTTCCAGAATTGAGCGACGACGTTGTAACCTTCGAGGTTTGGATTGCTTACCGGTGGATTGTTACTCATTGCTATTCGTTAAAACGTTAATCCAGTGATAGATGGGTAGTATAGTTGGGTAGAATTGAAGGAAACTTGCTATTTTTATACTTGAAATTCGTCTCTGATATGGGTTGCGGTTATTAATAAACTGTTCCACAGGAGCTATGTCAGACAGCAATAAGTGCAAAAGAAGAGCCAGCAAGCAAGCTTACAGTTGAACTAGCAAAGTGAAAGAGGGATTATTCTCTAAACCCTCAGCTATTTGCAATCTCCAGGTCTGTGGAACTCTCCCCCAGCATCATAGCAGCAGATGGCTCTGTCAAAGAAGCACGGGCGCACAAACTCCAGTCCGCGAAAACGTCTGGCAGAAAACCTTCGACCAAACGGGCCCAACCATCAACCGTTCAATTGGTTGACTTCCTGTGCTCTGGCAACTCAACACTACTTCAGCGATGGAAACCAACTCTAAAACAATAGAGAGCCTCAAGGCTACAAAGCAGACGCTGAAGCTAATATCACAACTCACTGGAAACATTGTGAGAGATCTCGAAACATCAATTCAGTCACATGAGATAATCACGAATAAGGCTACAGGCATCATCAAAAAGGCTGAATCTATCTAACTAAACAATCTTTTCCAAAAGGTCATGGTTCTCAAAACCTTCATCGTCGTTACTGAAGACCTCACTAAGTCTGATTCCTGTTATTGTTACAGCAACGGATGCCAGAAACACCTTATCGAACCAGTTATCGATCAAGTTGATATCTTCAAACTTGCTTATATTTCTTGCAGATGATGAAGATTCGTTTGCGACAAATAGGGTATTTAGGGTTGAGCTGAAATCTTTCGTTAGCGATGATCTCATGATCAGCAATGTCGCCAACCCATAGACACCCATGAGTTCACTAATTATTAGGTTTTTGATTATGCTGACTGATTTATACTTTATGGGTGATGTTGATTTTTCCAAGTTGGATAGATCAATTGGGATGAATTTGTATAAATGTCTTAATGTTATGAACACACCATTGAATGAGCAAATGAACAAAGCTCCAGAAACAAAGAAACTTAGCAGATTGACAAGGAAGTTTTCGTCTTGCACTGTGATGAAAAGTTGAACTATTTTTGAAACTGTTATGACAAGTGGATCTGATTCCTTGGTTCTTGCAGTGCTTTCTTCGTTATATGACTGATAAAATGAAATGATTGTCACGATGGTAACTTGAATAATTTTGAAAGAACAATATATTGCTAATATTTTCTGAACTAGACCTTGTATCAATATCTGTGATTTGCCATATGAGGAATTTGAATTGAGGTATGTATTTGAGTTTAAAGAACTTTCAATCTTCAATATTTTGTAGAATACATCATTTTTTATCTTGACAAGGGATCGTATTTCTTTTGATAGTTCATCATTTTTGTTATAACTCAGTTTGTTGAGTATCTGCAGGTCCATAAAGGAACCATTTGGTTGAATGTTTGTTCGTTTTTGCAGGTTTGGATCAGAGGATGAATCACGGTCACTTAACTCAATTTCCTTCTCAGTGATGAGGATTTCAGTCTGGTCTAACGTTCTTTTCAATTCTAACAATCTCTCTCTTGTCACCTCGGCATCAATTGGGTTATTACTCCATCTTCCGTTCTTGAAATATTTGTATAGATAGTAATAAAAGGTTGAATAAGAACCAATACCGTTCAAAATGGCAATTAGAGTTATACCGATAACGGAAATCTTATGAACAAGAACCAGCCTGAAATTATCCAATCCAACTAGAAAGGTGCCATCATTTAAATCTGTGAAAGTATCAAACTTTGAAACAAATATCAGCCAAGCGATCATTATGACTGAAGATGAGGCTGCTTTGATGTTGAGCTTGTTTAAAATGGGAGCCTTGAAGAACTTGTGGACGAGTAGCACTATTACAATCAAAGGCTGAACAAAGATCAAGCTTAAAACCATTATGTGGATGCTTGCATTCCACACAAACATTGAGAGTGAGTCTATCTGACCGTCATGGTTGTCTGGAGATCCCCTCATGAACTGGATCAGGATGAACTCCATTATGATAAAGGTTGTAGTGATGGTGAGGGAAAACACAAACCTTGAGATTAGCTTAAGCTGCTGAATAGCCTTGCTATTGTGGTCATCGGCCTGCACCATTAGCCTGAGAAAGGGGGAGCTAGCAGAACGTGTACTTAATGGGGTAGATGCACTACCATTAGCATCACCGTTGATCGACAAACTCTGCCCCGAGTGGTTGAACGACTCGAACAGCTGGATGATGTGGAACCAGGTGTACCGGTACGTGTAATAGAAGCATACTGCTGCAGAAGCCGTCAGCAGGAGTAGCGAGGAGTTCATAGGAGCTCTTGCTTACCGAGACTGACCTGATCTACAAGAGTGTTAGTAGCCTAGCATCATTCCCACAATTTTTCAACCAACAGCCAGATTTGAAGAATGAACGCTACATTTGAGCCAGGATGAAACGTATTACAATTGCCTAAACTAATAATGGAACTACTCTACAGCAACTAACAGCAAGCCTCAGACCCAGGGGAATCCAGCCAGCAGCAGCAAACCAGTGCTAGCTCTCACTTGCTAATAATGAGCTCTCAGCGTAGGCCTCCGCCATTTGGCACGTGACACACGGAGGCTATTTATGGAAACTCTCCCTTTTCGGAAATAGAAAAACATACTTCCTGATGAGGTAACTCAGGGTTTGGAACTGTTAGCTCAACTGGAGTGCAGTCAGTAAGCCATTATAGAGGGATATTACTCAGATGCTGGGCTAGACGCATCACAATAATATCGTCCTTCTTTTAAAATCTACAACAGCGTGAGTGTAGCACCGAAAATATACAAGTAAACTTAGACCAGTCATTCACATATCTTCCATACTGGTTGGGCAGCAAGGCCCAGCTACTCTACTGTTCTTTTTCTCTGTAACAAAGTTCCATAGTGCTCCATGCACATCGCATCATGGACCTAGACAAAGTAGTATCTCTCTAAGACCCTTCTGGCCCTCAGAAAATGTTCTCCTAAGACTTTCTGAATAGCAATCACGTGACCATCCAGTATTTCCAACAAAAATTGCCCGAAATTTCAAAGCATTCGAATCAGCAAAGCTCGAGTCCAACGGCAAGATATCCATCACAGAAAGCTCCTACTGCCCACAATGAGTATCCACAGAGCAGCTAGTGCACGCACCTCCACCAGGGGGCCACAGCAGAGACCTTTCTCCACAAACAACCCGTTCAGAAACGCGTCTCTCGACTCCAACATCGACTCGGTTTCAAACATAAACCAAGAAGGTTTCAAGAACTGGGTACACCAGAATTCCAGTCAACTGAGTTTCAGCGAAGATGATGAGGATGACTTCACACAGATGCCCCCACCAAGGTCCATAAGACCTGCAAACGACAGATCGGGCTCGTATAGTTCAGTCGCTTCGGCACATAGTGCATCGTAAGTATTGTTTTTTCCCAGTTTTGGTTGATTGGAAGTCGTTGTTCCAGGGTGGTGTTTTTGCAAGAGATTGAATGGGAAGATAGATAGAGATTTTGAGGGTCTCTGAGGGATGAAACGCGCTGCTATGGGGTTTTACATGTTCGAGCAAAGTCGTGTTTAGCCGCATGCCTTTGTTTCATATTGCGATTGAGGCGCAGTGGAACGTAACCGGCAGCTTGCTTGTTTCGTCATCCCTGTCATATGGCATGGACACATCAATTGATTGGCATTATCCTTTCTTTGAAACATCAGGCGGGACAGACTCAAGAACTGTACAAATTTCAGCACCAGACTCTCCTTGCTCGCTCGCTCGACTTTTGCTATTCCACTTTCATTCTACCTTTGTGGCGCACCCCTTGCAAAATAGATTTGATATATTTCCCCTATCCTCCGCACTTATCTAACTTGGGAACAACAACAACAACTCAACCACAACCTCTAAATCCAGCCACGTACTAACTATTATATACAGAAGAATGTCTTCTGGCCGTCGTTCTTCCAATAATCCTTTCCAGCAGGCTGTGTCTGCAGAATCTACGGGAAACGATAACAGCACTCCTCCTACCTATCCTGTCGAATCAAACACTCATGACTATTACTCATCATCCACTGAAAAGCAACGTCAAAGAGAACGTGAAAGAGAAATAGAGAGACAGGTCCAACAGGAGGAGTTACCTCCTTCTTATGAGGAAGCTGCTGGTCCAAAGACTAAGAGTCGTGAATACCCTAGAGAGAAGGAAGGATCCCGTCCTTCTTCCCATCCAAGATCTCGTTCGCAGCCATCAAATGTTGAAGAACACCGCACAAGAGTTCACCGTGCGTACACTGGTGATGGTGCAAGAGAAGCTAGAGAATCCGGTGCCAGAGACTCTGCGCATCGTTCGTCAAGACCTACAGATGAACATAGAAGTGAAAGACGCGCTGATAGAGAACGTCGTCATAAAGAACGCAGGGAGCACAGAGAACACAGGGATAAAGATCACAAATCTTCTTCTAGATCGGGACAGCATCGTTCCTCATCTGATAAGAAAAAATCTTCAAAAAGTGGAACACCACCTAAAAATGTCGACACTATTGATAAACTAGATGTTACGGGCCTATTTGGAGGCGCATTCCATCATGATGGTCCCTTCGATGCATGTACTCCACATCGTAACAAAGATACCAAAGCTGCACCTGTCTTAGCATTCCCTGCTGATGGTCCAAACTCAAGTATTAGAGGTGCCTCAGGCAGAACGTTCAAAGACCAAACGATCGATTACATTCATGGCTTAAGAGACGATGATGATGACTTGTATACTTCGAGCGTTTCCAAACGCCCTACCAATGCTTCTCAAGATACAATTTCTGCAATCAAGGCAAGTCCAAACATCATACAATTTGATACGAAAGTTAAGGCAGATCCAGTTCATGGTGAAACCACATTAGGATTAGGTTCATCTACATTTTTGGATGGTGCACCTGCTGCAAGTAGCGTTGCTGTTGAAGAGGCGCAGCAACGTGCCAATATTGGTGGTCTAAACAGAAAGAAATCTTTCAGGCAAAGGATTACAGGTTCCAACGATCCGGTTCCAATAACAAACCCTCAAAAGAGCTCAAACGAGGATAGACCTATCAGATTTAATGATGATGAAAGGGAGGATAACAACCCTGGGGGAAACTCTCTATTGAAGAGAGTGAGAAGTTTGAAAGTTGGTAAAAGTAAGAGTTAGTGGATAATGAATATTCTTTCTATTACATCCATACTAGATTTGACTTGATGTTTTCTTTGAGGCAAACAGGTGACTAAAGTTTTTACTTTTTCCCTCATCATGTTTATTATGGTACCTGTTTATCAATAGATGTGGTGTGTGTTTTTTTGTGGTTGGTTCTGTTTTCAAGTGTTTTTTTAGCTAGTCGGTTTATGAGTTGCTTGATTTTGTTTGATTTTAGGTTTTATGTGTACTAAAGGTAATGTTCATTGAGGCAGACAAAAGAAAAAAAAAAGACAATATCTTATAATTACTTGCGTAATTCCCCGAATATGAGAGTAGCTAGCTAATATTCACCTCACTACAACAAAGACCTTCTATCACAACAGCACGCGTATTAAATCTATTTACAAAATATTATACAATACTTGAGTACTTATCCTATTTAGATTCGTTCTCGCCCTCAAAGGCTCCATCAGAAAAAACGGTTTCATTTTTTGCTTCGTTTAGTTTCTTTTCATATTCTTCTTTGGTTTGAACTTCCTCATCAGATGGAAGTCTTTTATTTGGAAAGAAGATGGTAAAAACAAAAAATAACCCTGACACACCTGTGCTTGTGTAAAACACATTTCGAATACCACCCATAAGAGCTTCTAGAACTAATTCTCTTGCCTCAGAATTGAAAGTGGATAACGAAAGTGGGTTTTTAGCGATACTTGACAACACTTCATAGCTAATACCTTCAAATATCTCTGGGTTTTCAGCAGCAGCTTGTAAAACTTTGTTTCTTGCTGATGAATTAAAGATCACTTGAGATAGTTCAACACCAAAAGTACCGCCAAGCGCCCTGGAAAAATTCAAGAAAGACATTGATAGGATGGCACCACCAGGTATCTTAGGTGCGGAAACTTGCATTGCAATCATAGTTACCTGGAGAAGACAGCCAATTGATACACCTGGAAGAATCAAAAATCCAATCTGTGCACTGCTCGATGAATCAACTTTCCAGAGAGTCGTTAGGCCCATTCCAATAACACCAACAGCACCGGCAAATATACCAAAAGGTTTGATGTATCTTGTCTTTCTGATCAACACACCAGTCGCTATACTTGATATGATAAGTGCGATGACTATTGGTAGTAAATCCACACCAGTTCTGAAGGCTGATCTTCCGAGAATTATTTGAAAGAACGTCGTAGTGTAGACTGATAATCCCAGGAAGGCAAAAAACACCAAGAACATAGCCAACGCAGGAATTAAAACACCCATGGTCTGAATTAGTGGCAAAGGAATCAGGGGACTTTTGGAGTATTTGAAATTCCAAACACAGAAAAGACCTGAAATGATTCCACCAAGAATAAACATTGAGATAACAGCTCCAGATTTCCAAGGAAACTCTTCCCCACCAAAGGTTAAAGCCAGTAAGAACAAAACAAGCCCAACAGTCATCAAAGAGATACCAATATAATCCAAGGTTAGAAACTTTTCCTTCAATGAACCCTTGGTTCTTGGTGGTTTGAAGAAGACAACTAATGCCAATGCAGCTGCTCCTCCTAGCGGTAAATTGATGTAAAAGCACCATCTCCAACTAACCTTATCAGTGAACACACCGCCAATTAATGGACCAGCAATAGAAGAAACTGCAAATGAAATTCCTAGAAACGCAAACGCAAGTGATTTCTTACTTATTGGGACCAATTCACTACCGATGATCATAGTGATATTTTGAATACCTGCACCACCAATCCCAGCAAGTACTCTACCACCGATCAACGTACTCATATCATTTGCCAAAGCACATACCAATGAACCTGCTTCAAACAAGAAAATTGCCAAAAGAACAGTAGGTTTTCTTCCAAAAATAATAGACGCTTTACCCCAACTGGCAGCAAAGACAGCCAATGTTAACATATAAGCACCTGATACCCAACCTATTTGATTATAAGCGTCGAATTTCGTACCAACTTTAACTAAGATCGTAAGAACAATGGTTTGATCCAGTCCAATAAGGAACAATGTGATGAAACACGAAGCAAATGTCATTATTAGTGGAACTCCATGGAGCTGCTGATCATGAACCGTGGTTCCATCACCAGCGTCGGCCTCGATGAACTTGTCCAGCTTTTGTGTCTCAAGGTTTTCAGACATTGTTGATATAGATCTCATATTATGATTCTCAAATGCTTGGGAAGATAAAGGGCGATAATGCCTCTTATTTATGTTCTTGGCTGCATGGAAAGCAAAGAAAGGATTGTCGCATAAACCTAGAAACTAATGTACTGGATAGGTACAGTTGATGTAGGATTGAAATGGACGAATTGGAAAGAATACTTGAGTTAATGGGGTTGCCCACATATAGTAATCGTGTAAACGCCCTTAAATCCAACAAATCCGAATTTCCAGACTGTAAAGAATAAGGTTCTAAGATAAAGCCGAGCAATTTCTGGAAGACATGTAGAAAGGTTATTAATACGGTCGGACTTCCGCAGCCTTTCGTTGGGCCAAGCTATCGTAAAGCCGTTGAGGTCGTCTATTCAACCATTGATTTTGACTGGATTATACCTTGAAGCACTTCAGCCGCATATTTTTGAGCGTTTAGGTATGGCTCGCTATCTTTCAACAATTGGTGATCCTCTCGGAGATGTTTTTCCAATGAACTTACTCTAGGCCAATCAACTTTTTTATTGTTTTCAGCACATGGAAGGCACTCGTACTTGCTGTAAACATTATGGCTTCTCCTTTGGTGTGCTCTCAATCCATTGATGTCTTTGAATCTGGCTAAGCATTGGCCGGATGTCTTACCAGGAAGGACGCATTTTATTGAGCTTTCTGGATCATGCCTCCTCGTTACTTTTGGTTCTTGGATAACTGGTTCAGATTTTGACTTCCCTGTCAAAGAATCAGAACCTTTATCTTGAGCGGATACGGGATCTTCAGGCGATCCATGGGATTCAGGTGAGCTATCAGTTCTACGAATTTTCTTTAAAGGCATCTCATCGTCACCGCAGATCTGAAGAAGGTGAACTGTATTCTCGCCATTTTCAAGCTTCGCCTTAACAGAGGTTTCTTCTTTTTGATATACTTCGACTTCAGGAGTTATAGGCTCCGTTTTTTGTTCTGATTTTTCAGCTGCGCGTTGGGTTTCTTGTTTGTCTCCAGGCGTAACATTCAACGAAGAAGACAGTAATTTTGGGTCCTGATTAAAAAGAATTGACCCTGGTGCTGGGGAGACCTGTTTCAAACCGGCCTGAGAATCATTTACAGTATCACGTAGACTTTTAGGTTCAACTTTGGGTAACTGAGTATGATCTGTCCTATTTGGAAGATCAGAGGGAAGTCTAGTAACATTTTGTGACCCGAATATCGACCGCTGCGGCTCTCTAAGCTGCGGCTCTCCAATATTATTGTGGTTTGGATCTAGTTTAGCATTTGACAAAGATGAGGAGGCTCCGTTAGAAAGACTCCCGCCTTTCGATTCTTCTTGAGCTAGAACGATTGGTTTTTGCAGTGATGACTCTGAACTCGATTGAATTGTGCCCATTTCTGTATTCGAATTTACATGTAGTCCAGGAGTTTTTTGCTGTCTCAAGGATGCCCTGTGAAACCACAGATTTTCTCTAAGTCTGAACATTTCAAACAGTTCAAAGTTCCTTACTTTCAGAGTTGATAGAGTGGTAACAGCATTTGCGTTAATGAACTCACCAGATGATGTTCTTTCATTGAAAAAATGTGGGGCTTTCTGAAACATCAAAGTCATGCGCTTAAGGTTTTCAAATGATAGTGACAACTCTTGTATTCTCAATGTTGGTGGAACTATCAAAAGTGATTCCAGGGCACCAATTTTCAACTTAATGAGTTTTTTTCCTTTAGGAATAGAAAATGTATCGATAACATTCAAGTAATCACCCTTTCGATCCACAATAAAATATTGCAGCTCTTTGATCGTTTGTGGTGTATTGGAATTAACGGCATTGATTAAGTTTGGTTTACCGCTCTCTGTCAACACAAAGTGACCGTACTTGAAAACGATATTGTAATTAGGATCATTCACTAATGATTTCGTAAAGTCCTTTAGATAGGTACCAAAAGTTTCGTTTCCCTGCAACGTGAAAGCTCTTGTCATCTCCAATGATCCATTGTATTTGAATACAAACTTGAAAGAATCGGCCACAGATCCATCTTCCAAAGATTTGTTTGATAGGTCCGCAGCCTCCGGGTTTGTGATTTCAGGCGACAGTCGATGAGCCATATCATGGAAACGCATCAGATCTACTGGACATATGCACGATTTTGTTCAAAGACTTGATTGTGTAATATGATGTGATCGTAGGCACTAAATCAAGATAAAGTCTTAGTTTTGAACCCTGCTGTGATTCGCGGCTGGAGTAGGCGACTTGTTAGGTTCAGCGGATCAGCACCAAATCTGGGAATCTTTCAGGCAACATCATTAGCTGAGTTAATTGCATATATAGCTCATACCTGACCCTTCACATAGTGCATATCTTGTCTCAAGCTGCTGCACCATGATGAAACGTGCCGTATTTTGGATTGTGATTTAGCGTTTTAGCGGATTTACCTTCGGACTAATAAACAGGTCAACATTTGAAATGTTTAAAAGTGCAGACTTCAATGTTGTTTATAGTTAAAAAAAGCAATCGGGTTGCTCACTGGGTTCAATATAATTAGCTAGTTCCCAGTTTATGCGGCCAAATACATGTCGGTAGGAGTATACTCTTACTATAATGTATTGAATTGTATCGAAAATAGAAATGTAGAAAGAAATACCTCAGTCTCAACGTGCGATGCGGACAATGTGAAATTTAATGACGTATTCATAAATGAAGTGGTATAATGTTGGAAAATAACTTAGGAAGTAATCAGACATTCTCCTGTGATGCATATGCACCAACAATCGGAGATGGGTTCTGATTGGTGATTGCGGATAAATCATCTGCGGACATTATGGGATAAGGATCTGACTGGACCATTGAGTGTATGTTTACCAAAACAAGTCCTATGGTGTTGAACATCCAAATATCATAGGATATCCAGATGGATGTTATCTAGATTACATATTTTATATATCATCGAATTTGACATCCAAATACTTCCGAATACTATCTTGTGTAAAACACACTTTCGATCAGGTACGCGCGTTCACGTCTAGTGAATTGGCATGCTTTGTTCAGAATTGTGGCTATATGGTATGGATATGTGAAACGATATTAATTAATACAAAATCGATCTAAAAACTAAAGCAAAATTCTAGAAAACGTGAACTCAGTAAAATAAAACTGTCTCGCCTATAATTTACCGAAGCCTTCGTTCGCAACTCGTTTACTTTCCAATGCGGCATTAGCGGGATCCAAGTAGTATTCATTAAGGAAATTGAAGTTGTCGTCAAGCTCAATAACCAGAGGCATTGAGTTGGGTATATTCAAACTCTTTATCTCTTCCTCATCTGTTATTTTCTTCAGCAGGACCAACGTGGCTCTTACTGTAGACCCATGTGCCACTACCAAAACGGTCTTCCCAGCCATTACATTCCTCTGAATTTCACCAAACAACAACTCTTTCAATCTCTCGATAACCATCTTCAAGCTTTCACCTCGTGGAATTCCAGTACCGTCAGGGAACTCATCCTTGTATTTCTCCTTTATTTCTTCACTCACCTCCGTTTCTAGCGGAGGAATACCATTGATATCTCTTCTCCAGTACATGTACTGTTCTTTACCAACTTTGGCCAACACTTCAGATTTGGAGTGTCCTTGAAGCTGACCATAATGGCGTTCATTCAGTCTCCAGCTTCTGACACATTCAACGTCTTCGAGACCCAGTGTCCTTTTAATAATGTCTCCTGTTTGAATGGACCTTTTCAGTCTAGAGGTAAATATCAATTCAGGTCTTATATTGGCTTGCTTCAAGAGCTGAGATGCGCTTTTTGCCTGTTGTATACCCTTTGCAGTGAGATTGACATCTCTCCACCCACAAAACAGATTCTGGTCATTGAATTCCGATTGACCATGTCGTATTAGTATGATCTTGTGCACCATTGGGCTCTTTCCTTAGGATAAAGGCCAGATCGTGGACGATGTCGTCAGGTTAAGTACTCAGTATAAGGTTATCAAGTGATGCGTATCGCGAAATCGTGCACGATGTGGCTCTTACCAGGAGGAGGAGGGTTAAGCACCGATGGCGAGAATCAGTAATGCAAGATCAAACAACTGCATTTGCATGTTAAGAAAAGCTCTATTGTCTTTCAATCGGTTTCCCCTGCTTTATCACGCCTGTTGAGATTAGTACAGCTAGTAGGAATGGCAAGCACGCTGACGAATGGAGAGGTTCAAGAGCAGAGATTGTTCAAATTTGTCGTGAGGTACAACAAGGACCTGAAATATTCTTTTCAACTGCCTGAGCATCAATCATTCAAGTCACCAATAATTGAGCTCAAGAAGCTACTCAACCAATCAAGCCTTATTTTCAAACATGGAAATTTCGTTTTGAATGAAGTAACGAGACCAGAGACGATTGGCGCTATAGATACCCAGAGATTTCCAGATCTCTGCGCTGTGAATAACACCTACAGAGTTGATTCAGATGGTACGATACATAACATAATTGAAGCTGTCTCTGTGGAAAAAGTGGTCAGCATCTTAGTAAAGGTCAAATTCGCCGACTACTCGATGGTAACCAGAGTGACTAAAACCTCTCGGGTTGAGCAGCTATTCGCTCTTTTTCGAATCTTCGAAAGTTCCTTTAAGACGCAAATCTCCAGCGGGGATACAAGCAATGAGAACATGAACGTGATACAGCTGGAGAACTTCAAGAAAACATTCACTGAATTGAACATCAGAGATAATGATGAGTTAGAGCTGCTGAGGGATGAAACGTTGAAAGTGTTTATAAGGCATGTACCTTATATCAAAGTCGACGGGCCTAAAAGGATCGAGCCGCTAAAGTTTTCATTCACGCAACCTCCTTCATCTGACAAAAAACCACCAAGCTACCCCTTTTTGAAGTTTGATGATCTGAGCACCCTTCGGAAATCAAGCAACGTGGTTGTTTCGAACAAGCTAAAAGACATCAAGAAGACTGAAACTGCGTCCGAAAGTCCATTGGAACAAAAATCCAAACAGGTTAAACCTATCAAACCAACTGAACAAAAAATCATTGAACCCACGAAACTAGTCAAACAAAAACCAATATCTAAAATTGCAAAGATCCCTGCATGTGTGGCTTGCCGAAAGAGGAAGATAGGGTGTGATCGCAACTTACCATGTTCCTCGTGTAAAATAAGACAAGTTGAGTGTGATTATGGAAGTTCGAGCCCTTTTTCAAACTCTCCTCCAAGCCAACCCTCATTAAGCGAAGTAAATGGAAATAGTACGCGGCAAAATGCTTCTAACATTGATATGAAGCAATATCAAACAAAAACTCTTAAAACTGTATCAACATCTGCGTCCGATTCAGTAATCGCAAGTAATGTGGAACAAGGAGGCACTGACAAATCCGTAGGGCTAACTGACTCCAAACACACACTTGATACTGGAATCTCACAGAAACCAACGTTGCATGGCGGTAAAAATGGAGGAGAGAAGAATATCCTGAAGAGCATTGTCAATATTAACCAAAGTGAACCAACAAAAAGAATCAAGGTTAACCCGATTATTCAAAACAACAATATGCAAGAGCAGAGCATTGCAACTCTTCAAATGAAAGATTCAAAGATCAATACTGAACAAAACGCACCTACTGATACTAATGATACTAAAGATTTTTATGGCAAGATAAGACCAGAACTTTTGCATCATAAAGATACTAGAGATGATAATGGGATCTCTTCGAATAAGGCTGAAAATGGCGATGACGATGAAGATGTTCCGTTTGCTCTACGATCTAAAACAACAGAAGAGGCTAATAATAAACTGCTACCTGATGGAGAAGATTCAGTCAGAAAGGAAGAGCCCCCTCCATCAGACGATATAATTTACATTTATGTGTCAAGTGAATCGGAGAGTGACGACAATTAGGAGCAGGTAGCTGTTATAAGATGAGTATATTCATAGAACCATACTGTAGCCATCGATCACCCGCCCTTATTACAAAAAGATAATTGAAAAATGAGAATAATCATCGCACTACAATAAAAAGTCAACAAGAAGATACGATATAATATTAAACGAACCTAATCTTTTAAGCTGATAGCTAACAGAGGTATGAACTGTTAACCTAGAGCTACACATGTAATGAAACATGCGTTCAAGTTAAATAAGACATCAGACCTTCCCGTCATAACCAAATACTAAACAGGTTGAGATGTTTATTCGGAGGCAGCAATAGTGACTTCGACATCTACACCTGGTTCAATGGTGATTTGAGTGATTTTCTTAACAACGGAGGTTGGAGCTTGTAAATCAATGAAACGTTTGTGAATTCTGAATTCATAAGTATCCCAGGTTTTAGAACCTTCACCATTTGGAGTCTTTCTGGTGGAGATTTTTAAAACTTTGGTTGGGATTCTAACTGGACCTTTCTTGTATAATTTCAAGTCGTTAGCTCTTTGGATAATGTTGGCTGAGATTTTTTCAACCAATTTAACATTAGCAGAAGCTAAAGTGATTCTGATTTTGTGGATTTGTTGTTGTTGTTCAACTTCTTTCTTTTCAACGTCAGCCATTTTTAATACCTTTTGATTCTTGTGTTGGTTAGAGATTCTGAAACAGAAGACGAAAATTCGGTATAATTTTTCACTTTTTTTTTTGTGGGATTTTTTTTTTGCGTGGTCGGGTGTCTGGATGTTGGAGTCTTCTGTGAAATGTTGCGCGTAACGGAACGTGACGCGAAGGCTTATTTCCGCAGGCGATACGAGCGTTCTCCGGCGCTCCTCATGTCTTTAGTGATTAAGCGTCATTGTTTTGGGGGGTTCTATATAAACCACCAGACTCCTTCGTTTTGTTGACATTCTCGCTGGATCAGATTCCCTACTATACACAGATACACTAGAGCATGACGCAAGATAATGAAGTCTCCCCTGTGGAGATCCAGAAACTCTTAAAGATCCAATCCGTTAGGGAGAGAACAACCCCAATATTCAAACTTGCATTAGAGAACAACTTGCAGTACTTTGATGTTGACCTGACAAGACTTGATCCACTATTGGACTATGTCATTAATGTAATCAAAAGAGACTTTGGAGCGGATCTTGCAGGCATTCCTCCCCATGGCCGTTGGAATCATCTGAATGCAGGCGGTATCAAGAGAACCGAGGCATTGATAGCAGAATGGCGTGCATCTGGTGTTGATGAATTGGAAATCGGTAGAAAATTGATTGATTTGATTGTTTTCAGTGTTCTGATTGATGCCGGTGCCGGTAATGACTGGAGCTACAAGGAATTGCTTACTGGTAAAACATTCAACAGATCAGAAGGGTTGGCTATCGTTTCAATTGATTTATTCAAAACTGGTGAGTTAAGTGACGATTCAAACGACCCTTATAAGATTACCGGAGAGAAACTAGTTGGTTTCACAAAAGAGCAGCTCATCAGATCTTTTCAAGTTTCTGAAGAGAACCCATTGGTTGGTGTGGATGGCAGATTGAATTTACTGCAAAATCTAGGAACTGCTTTAACCTCTGACAAAGATCTCTTTGGCAAAGATGGCAGAGCAGGTAATTTGATTGATTATCTTTTCAAGAACTACACAAAGAATCAAAAATTGGATTTGTCAGATTTGTGGGATGTTTTAATGAAAGGTTTTACTTCAATTTGGCCAAAGGGAAGAACCACAGTTCAAGGTATTTCTTTGGGTGATGCATGGTTCTTGGATTCTACAGAAAGCAAGTTAGGACTTAAAACTCCATTCGAAAGAATTGTCACATTCCATAAGCTGACTCAATGGTTGACTTACTCTTTAATCCAGCCGCTGAGTGAGTACGGTTACAAATTTGATATTGAGAACTCTGACTTGTTGACAGGTTTGCCAGAGTACAGAAATGGCGGGTTATTCTATGATTTTGGAGTGATTACTTTGAAACCAGAGTACAAGAAGCAAGGTCTGAAGTTAAGTGAAGAGGTGGGTTCTGTAAACCCTGAAATCCCATCTTTCAAGCCAGATGATGGAGTGATTGTAGAATGGAGAAGTATCACTATTGGATTTTTGGACTACATCTTACCGATCATAAACAAGAAGATCGGGTTTGAACTATCTCTTCCTCAGTTGATCGAAGCCGGTAGTTGGAAATCAGGAAGGGAGATTGCTGCGCAGTTGAGGCCAGCCACTAGCGGGCCTCCAATTGACTTGTATAGTGATGGCACTGTCTTTTAAGGCGAGATAGCCTCTAGATACATTTTAAATTCTATCATAGAATCGGAGTTCCCAGTAGATGTATCCGAGTGAGTGGTCCCTGTAAGATAAGACCTGCACTGACTGCCCCTTTTCAACTTACAACATACAACATACAACTTACAACTTACAACTAACAACATACAACATGTTACAGTGCCTGTAACGAACGAACGCTGCTTGTAAGTAAGTCGTAAGTCGTAACTGCCTGTTCGCGAAGATCTTCACTTCAGGTTGGAATTTAACGAGAATTTCAGGAAACTTGTCGCGTGTGTTCGTGTTTGTTTTTTTTTTTTTTTTTTTTTTCCGCCGTTTAAGGGTTCCCGAACTAGTTTCAACGACTCCACTGACTCCATTCATTCGTCGAACAGCCATGTCCGTGCACGCTCTCTTCGTGGCCCTGCTGCTCTCTTTCGCTTGTGCGACGAGGATCTACCAAGCTGGTGATCCGCTCCCTATCAGAGTCAAACCCCTCACGTTTGGAGGGAACTCAATTGACGAGAAGCTCTATCTATACCCGGTTGATTACTACAACGAAACGTTAGATAACTGTTCACCACAGATACAACAAGTCAAATTCTCCCCTGAAAGCAATGAAACTTCAGGGTATGGCACCTTCTTCAACAGCAAGCTTGAAGATTCTCCATTCAACACTACTTTCAACAACGAAAACAGATGTACTCTGGTTTGCGATAAAGATTACAAGAAGGTTAACGTGACACTCATCAATGACTTGATCAAAAGAAACTACAAACTCAACTTCTACGTGGATGATATGCCCGTCGGTAGAGAACTATATGATTCCCAGACTTCTAAATTCTATATTGATTTTGGTGTTCCGCTCGGTTACTTGGATATCGAAAAGGTTCCTCACATGTTCAATCATTTCCAATTTATTGTTTATTATAAAGCTCAAGGGTTAGATTACGAGGTCTTATACGCGACAGTCTCAACCCAATCTTTTACAAGAATTCCTCAAGTCCCATTACGTTGTGCATTAAGTCCTCCAATGTTGTTACGTTATTCTGATTATGCTTATAATGGTAATAGAGTCTCGTACAGTGTTATCTATAAAGAGATTGAAGTCAGCCATGGCCTGAACAAATGGGATTTATACAGAAATGATGTTGTCAGACCTTTCATTTATAACGCAATCGTTTTAATGTTTGCATTATTGACTGCCTTGATTTTCAGTTACACTTATTATACTTTGAAACATGCCTTCACTGTTGAAAAGTTAAATGTGATTTACAAGAAGAAGTCAAGTGTCGTTGAGACAACACAATCTGATGACGAGACTGTGGAAATTGATGAGTTATATGATTTCTCTTGGCCAGCCTTAATCAATGATGTTTTCAGGGAGCCAAGCTATTCTAGCTTACTCTACTATTTGGTTTCTCAAGGTTTCCAGGTCTTCATTATTTTCACTTTTGTCGTTCTCCAACTTGGCTTTGGATTCAATATTTACAAGGGCGATTTGTTCAATAATTACGGTCTTGTCTATTTCTATGTTGCTGCCATTCACCAATCGTTGTTGAATGCGTATTTGCTAACATTGTTCCAGAGTATAAATCAGGATTTCAAAACAAAGACAAATGCTGTCATTTCTGCCTTATTGAACTCATTCTCACTTCCAACTTTCCTGCACATCATTGTTCATTATACAAATCACGCTCACGGGTTGGTGAATTCTCCAATTCATATTTCGGCTACTCTATTCAATTCAATCATTTTGAAGTATATCTTGACTTCAGCAGTCTCCTTTGCCATCTCATTCTTTGCACTGAGAGGAAAAGGCGTATCGACTTATCCTGCAGTCAATGAAATTGCCAAAGAAGTCTCGGGTATGCCAATCACATTTAAATTGATTCCAAATTCCATAATTACTGGTATCTTCCCATTTGGGGTTGTTTTGATTCCGTTATCCACTGTCTATTTGAGTATTTGGTACAACCATTTCTTTAGCAATAATACCTTCCTTCTAATTTTCCAATTCATTCTTTTGGTTACCTTGATTGCATCAATCAATGCTTTGAACCTCTATTACTTACTAAGTATTGGAAACTGGAAGTGGCAATGGAAATCATTTGTTAACGGTGCATCATTAGGGGTCTTTTCATTCCTCTATACATTGAATTTGACAAAATTCAAGTTTGGTGACTATTCGTCCTTTTTGATTGCATTGTTACACAATATCACAATCTCTTTGATGCTTGCACTGCTCGGTGGGTTTGTTTCATTCACTGTCTCACTCTTTATAGTCAAGAAGCTTTACACCAACATGAATTGATTTTTTGCGTTTTATCACTGATTATCACTGATTATCAATGGGGTTAATTCAATTTATATTCATTTCAAACCAACTCAACTAGAGCGATATTTATTGTTTGAATTTATAGTAATGCACCATAGAGACCTTTACAGGTAATGGACTCGAAATCTAATTCAATCAAAACTCACATAAAAATCCTTCGTTTCCGCCAGTAGTTGTTCGCAAAGTACCAAAAGGGAGTAATGCGCACAAAAATTCCCCAATTGTATAGCATCTCACAGAGATCAGCACAACAGATGCAAGTTACAAAGAAAATCGGAAGTCTGAATATTGAAGGTGAGAACACTTATGATCTACATCTCAAACTTTTAACATTGGCTGTAGTTTGCACCTCATTTCACGACTAACTTCTTCATCAATTTACTTTAAATCCGTTAATCGTAAGATGCGAACCAATTAACTCTCTCTATATACCTATATACCTAACTGTGGTATTAACCCAACATATGATTCAATGGTCAAAAGGGAACCTGTGAGATGCTCTGCAAACAATCAAAGCAGGCTATTGCAAGAACTCACGTGCTTTGATTAATGTGCCGTTCCGTATATAACCGTATATGCAATATAATGGAAACACTCTTGCAGTTCCAGCCAACCGTTAGTGCAGTTGGTTTCATTTTTTTGATGATTTTTGTTCTTATGCCCGGATCTAAACTTTCTAGAGAGACCTGCTGCAAGTCCAGGGTCCCAGATTTTCCACCCTTGAAGAGAGTAAAAGAGCGCAACACTTACCCAAGTCAGATGTGTTTCTGTCCGTTTACCTACATGGGTTTTACCTGGGTGGAGGTTGAACTCTTACAAGTTAAAAACTCTGTTTGAGGGCCTATTCTTTGATTTTTCTGACACCAAATTGCGGAATTAAGCAACAGTGCAAAAACAAAAAAAAGCACAAGATAAAATTTTGGCATGCGAGATGCAGTGGTATATGCCACCTTTACAGATAACTAGAATTTAGTTCATGACTACAGTTACACAGTAATTGAATGATGTGAATCTGATTTTTTTTAGAACAGATGTGGACACATAGCCAATTGCAGTTGATAAACACAGTGCGATAAAGTTACATTGAATTGTGATATGGGTTGTATTATGACTCTTCCAATTATGGCTTGGTTTTGGTGGGAAACAAGTGTGGCAAACTCTATTATTCATTTCATTGACCACAACGATATCTCAGCTGGTATATAAACGGTTCTTCATCACTAGTTTGGATTAGTTTTGAATCCTCTAGTGACATTATCACTACCGAACACTATGAGCTCATTAGAAAAAGAACCTTCTGAAATCAAAGAAAAGACCCCCGTTGGTTTAGGAGTTAAAAGTGTCAACGACTATGCTGAAGGTGACTATAAAGTTATCAGTTCCAGAGATGCTGATGCTACTTTGAGATTTCAAGAGGAATATGACTCTAAAGTTCCAGAAATCACACCAGAACAAGAAAGAATATTAGCGAGAAAGGTGAAATGGATTATTGTCCCACTTGTTTCATTTGTTAACTTGATGTTGTACATGGATAAATCCACTTTGTCATATGCTTCCATCTTGGGTCTCTTCGAAGATACTGGATTGACTAGAGATGGTTATTCAAATGCAAACACTCTATTTTACGTTGGTTTCCTTATTGCTCAAGTTCCAGGTAACTATTTACTACAGAAGTTACCATTAGGTAAATACTTATTTGGGATTACTTTCACTTGGTCAGTCATTATATTTTTACACTGTACTGCCCATAATTATGCCGGAGTTGTTGCCTTGAGATTTTTCTTGGGATTCACTGAAAGTGTTGTTGTTTCTCTATTGAATTTAACCATGGGTCAATTTCTTACTGCTAATGAAAAGGCTGCTGCCGCACCAATCTTCTACTCTACTTGTCTCGGTGTTACAATTCCAGCCGGTTTCATTGCATATGGTGTTCTATATGTTGATGCTGATGTCATTGCTCCTTGGCAAGTGTTCATGATTATTGTTGGTGGGCTAACGCTATTAACTTCAGGATTAGTTTGGTTTGTTTATCCAGACAATCCATCAAATGCTAAATTTCTATCCATTGAGGAAAGAATTTGGGTCATCAGAAGAGTTCAAAGAACCACTGGTGCTGGTATCGAACAAAAAGTCTTCAAGAAATATCAGTTTATTGAGGCTATGAAAGATCCAATCACTTGGTTATTTGCTGGGTACATCTTTTTAAACCAATTGGCAAACAATCTGCCATATCAACAGAATTTGTTGTTTGTTGGTATTGGTGGCATTTCAAGATTAGATTCTACATTAGTTAGTGTTGCAGCAGGTGGGTTTGCAGCTACTTGTGCCGTTCTTGCAACATTAGTCTTATCCAGATTTGCAAACATCACTGCCTTTTCAGTATTATTTTGGAATCTACCTTCATTTGTCGGAAGTATTGTTGCTGTTTCCTTACCATACCATAACAAGATTGGGCTACTAGCAGCATTGTGTTTAGCATGTCCCGCCTTTGGTGTTCCATACATTTTGATGTTTTCCTGGAATATAACTTCTTGTTCTGGTTATACTAAAAAGATTACCAGAAATGGTACATTGATGGTTGCATACAGTGTCGCAAATTTAATCTCACCCCAATTATGGAGGGCAAAAGATGGTCCTAGATTTATTCCTGCCTGGATTGTGCAGATTGTTTTATCGTTTGGTTTGGCCCCATTGCTTGCTTTGGTGATTTACTTCATCTTGAAACAGAGAAATCAAGAAAGATTGAGCAACCAAAGCACTGTTGTTGGTCTTGTTGAGGATAATGATAAAGAATACGTTGTTAACGTTGCTTCCTTGGATTTGACTGATTTAGAAAACAAGGCATTTATTTATCCTTTATAAGAACTTATAGATTGTTTATGTTATAATAATTGTAACTCCTTTTGTTGAGAGTATTTGTACATTTCTTTCACGCAGTAATACAGGAGTTGTTAGACTATATTTCAAGTATTTCAACTACATATAATTATCTCAAAGGAATGACCTCATGAAGAGATCATCCATTTTTTTTTTTTTTTGATCTTGATATGTGATCAATTTATTTACCATCTTTTCTAAGCTTTACCATGGTGCAATGGTACCATCATAGCTGAAGAATTTACCGTTATCATTCTTATCTATCTTTTCATAGAGTTCGATTTGTAATCTGGCACTTTGATCCGCTTCTATGAGGCCCGCCTTAAATTTAGAGCCAAGTTCTGGGTGATTTTGAGCTATTAGAGAGATACCTGGACCACCCATTTCAGTATTAACACCACCTGGATGAACGGCAATAGTGGTAAAACCTTCCGGTTGCAATTCGAATGCAATTGCCTGTGCACTGTGGTTCAACGCAGCCTTTGATTGACCATAGGCAGAAACTGAAAATGGAAGATAGGTTGACACTGATCCTACCAATGACGAAATTAAGATAATCTGTCTCGTATCTTTTTGCTTCAAAAATGGTAAAACTGTTTGCAAGATAACAATAGGACCAAGTACATTTGTTTTGTAATGTTTCAAGAAAACAGAGCTTGGAACCTCAACAACAGGGTGATATGCTTCATCCTCTGCAATTGCTGCATTTGAAATGAAGACATCAATACCATTTGGTGCAAGTTTCGAAAATTGCGCTGGGAGCTTTGAGATGGATTCCTCATCAGAAACGTCTAAAGTTACAATCTTAACGTTTTTGTTGGATTCAGAGAGTTTAACCAATTCACCTGAAGTTGAGACATTTCTCGTTGAGGCAATGATCTCATAATTTGAATTGACCGATAGTTGTTTAACAAGTTCGAAACCAATACCACGGTTACCACCTGTAATGAAAAAGACCTTTGTCATATCCGCTTTGATTGATTTTTGTAATGGAGCCTCTGACTTCTGTCCTTTAAAGCTGGCATCGAGCCTGGTTATATACTCATCTCTATGACCTCGGAAGTCCGTGGATGTTGGTAGAATTTGTCATCGGTGGGTGAATCAAAAGGTATTGCATTAGTAATTGTGGAAAACATTGGGATCATGAGAATCCCGTCAATTATTCAAAAAGATGAAGGTCATATCTTTCGTTGTGTTACTTTTCGACAACTAACTAGCCATTACATTGGGAAGGATAGAGAAACGAATTTTACAGATAGAACTAATGTATATATACGCGGTATCAAAGATGTACGACTTACTTTGTCACTTAAAAAGGAAAGAGACATCAACAATGCAGATCGCATACTCGGAGTGCATGATTGATTCATTCAGATCCTTATTTACAGGCTAGACTCTAGAAGCTTAATTGGGACCTTGTGAATAGCGTTGGTCCCCTTGAAGAGTTTATAGCTTATCCAGTCCACTCTTGGCTACAATACTAAATGATCGTGCATTGTTCTATGCATTTTGCTATCCAATTCTGTGCCTGTCTACTTCTTCTGTTGCTAATTGTCATTCTTAGGGGGTATTTCGGGATGTTACTTTCGAGCGCTAACCAGCTTAAATCTTGTAACTCCTTACGCTCTTACTTCGCCATGTGGATGCTTCAGCTTCACTTCCCATTATCGGACTCTAGCCATTCTGATTGGCATACTGGAAGTGCCCTTACCAATCTAACTATTTCTCGGTCTATAAACTGAGAACTTTAATATACAAAATAGCAGCGCCTTGGCGCAGTGGAAGCGCGCAGGGCTCATAACCCTGATGTCCCTGGATCGAAACCAGGAGGCGCTATTATTTTTTTGTTTTTGTTTTGGATAAGCTAGTGCTTGTATTTAGTTTTTGAACCTCAGAGCCCTTTCAATCTAATCAACCGGCTTTATCATGATTTCACTATCATCTTTGCAACTGTTTGTCCCATTTATTGTTGGACAGTAGATTAAATGAGATGTTCCCGGTTTTTGGCGAATTAGTTGAGATCACGGGAAAATTTCAGTTTTGACACGTAGTTTCAACGTTCCCACCAAAACAAAGAATTCGCTTTTGCAAGAACTTACCTCCTCAATTAATTCTGATCCATTACTGAAAAGATGGTATGTTATCCGCGGCTCATCACCGTGCTATATATACGATGTGGAATGTTCCTTCTTGATATGAGATCAAAGTGACATGGTTGCATTCCAATTATACCAAATCAACAAGGTACTAATTATGACCATAGGCTGCCCAGACCCCAACACAACGTGCTGCTAATGAGAAGTACTACAAAAGACACGAAAGACAGAGAGGTAAACCAAAAGCTGTCGCTAAGAAGCAGCTTCCGATTTCCAAATTCTGGTTCTGTAAGTCAATGTTCACATTTTTTTTTCAATGTTTCCCAGTTTCCACATACTAACACATAATGTCTAGTTCTATTAGCCTTCTTGATTGCTGGTGGTGCCGTTTTAGAGATTATCCATATATTCTTTTGAGCTCACAATAACCTCTCCCACATTCTGTTACTTTTTGAACCTTTTACTGAAAAACATAACACTTCCACCCAGGGTTCTTTGATAACAAACTGAAGGGAACTATAAGGCCCAGGGAATAATAGGAACAATGGCCTGGCATCATCTACCCAACCGGTTCTCAATCAAGAAAACCTCTGCTCTTGCCTATCCATCAATAAACAGTTTTACCAGTAATAGGCTCGTGTGTGGCCCGTAGCGAAACCAGTTTTACTGGAGAACAAAATAAGGAGAAACTACGTCAAAGTGCCCCATTAAAACATAGGTAGACAACTACAGTGCTCAGCATTATGTGGAGACGCACACACACACTCTCACATGTGAGACAATACACCTCGAGCTCGCTCAAGAGCGACATCAACATCACGCGTAACGGTGAGGTGAAGTTCGCAACAGGTGTTGGGGGTCGTTCGTCCAAAACTGGGTACACAGCTACTATTTTTGGTGCTACTGGCTTTATAGGTCGCTACCTGAATACAAGACTGGCCAAGAAGGGGACCATTACCGTTGCTCCATGGCGGGATGATATGAAAAAGAGACTGCTTAAGGTGTCTGGAGACTTAGGTGTTGTCAACTTTGTCGAGTTCGATCTCAGAAATGTGGAGTCCATCAATGAAGCTGTGAAGTATTCAGATATCGTCTATAACTTAGTCGGTGCTGACGCTAATACCAAGAATTTCTCTATGGCTGATGTCAATATCGAAAGCGCCAGAAGAATTGCACAGGCAGCTAGTGATCACGGGGTTCCAAGACTTGTTCATGTGAGTTCGTACAATGCTGATCCAAATTCTTCGTCTATTTTCTACGCAACCAAGGGTATCGGCGAACAAACAGTTAGGGATATCTACCCAGATGTCACTATTGTCAGACCAAGTATCGTTTACGGTGCCGAGGATAAATTCTTGAACGAATTAGGTGATAACTTGAGGTTTTTGACTGTTAACCATATGCAAGAAAAGATCTTTCCTGTGCATGTGATTGACGTTGTCACGGCTCTAGAGAGAATTGGTTTTGATGACTCAACTGCTGGCCAAACATATGAGTTGGTTGGACCTGAACTCTTTACATTGAGAGAAGTTAGAGACTTGATCGAGCCGGTCACCAAGATCAGATACACTAATTTGAACGTTCCAAAGAACGTTGCCTTGAAGTGGACTGAATTCCTGCAAAAATTGTGGTGGCCAATGCACAACCCTGATCAGATTGAACGTCAGTTCATCGACCAATATGTTGACCCAAAAGCCTTAACTTTTAACGATTTGGGGATTATTCCTGGTAGATTACAAGATCATGTATTCGAGTACACAAGAAAATTCAGAAACAGTTTCCATGCTCAAGACTTACCTCCAACTTCAGAACAATTGGAACATAAAGCCTGAGAGTGTTTGAAAAGATGAGCCTAGGCTCGCCTTCTGCCTTCTGCTTCTTATTTATTTATTTATTCACTATTTATTCTTTATTTATTAACTATTTATTAACACCACCCATATATATTAACTATTTATTATTTATATCATATTGATCGGGCGAATACCGGTTACTGAATACACGCGACTAGGTTACTGAAAGGTTTAGAAGTTTAGCATTGTACCCCATGATTCGCTTAGTCAAGAATTTCTAAGAAAAAAATACTAACACTTACACTTACACTTCCTTGCCTTTACATCTCGCTTAAGCACCCTACGACAGACCTCCCATGTCTTTAGAACCACAGACATCAGCAAAGGTTCGACTTAAGACCACTAAAGGTTGGCTAGAAATTGAACTATGGGCTAAAGAAACTCCGATAACAAGTCGAATATTCCTTCAGAACGTGTTAGATGGGAAATTCAACGGCTGTGAATTTGACAGAATCGTACCTAATTTTATCGTGCAGCTGGGAAACGACCCTTCTAATGAAAGTAGGGAGCCAGACCACCAGTTTGAAGATGAGTTTAGTTCAAGACTGAAATACAACAAGCGTGGCTTGGTTGGGTCTGTGAATTTGAACAAGAGGAATTCAAACACTGGAAAGTTCTTCATAACGCTAGATGAAGCAAATGAACTGAACAATAGAAATACTATCTTTGGGAAAGTTGTTGGTGATGGTATTTTTACGCTTTTGAAGATTGCTGATGGGGAACTACTAAAGGAGACCCCGTTGTATCCTGTCAAGATTTTGAGTGGTGAAGTGTTGCTACCTTATTTTGAAGATTTAGTCAGAGAAGAACAGAGTGAAATAGCTCGCGTACCCAAAGTGAATGGTAAGAAAAAGACAGAGAAGAAAAAGAAACCGAAGGTGAAGCTTTATTTGGATGATGGGGAAGAGGAATCGGGTGATGTTATTGATATCAAAATGAAGAGCGTGCATGATACAATCAAAACCAAGAGCAAAGACAAAGAACAAGCTGAAGAAGACGTGAAATTGAACAAAGTGACGATTTCACGTGTTACAAGTGCATCGGATACAAAACCACTATCCAATTTAACACCAGAGACACAAAATGACACCAATGAACATGTTGCTGGAAGTGAGGCAGATCCAGGAATGGACGAAGAATATGAAAAGATTAAACACTCAGGTAAAGCTGAAAGAAATCTGGAGACACTGAATCTGTTGAAAGTTTTTGAATCAAAAGTCACTAAATTGGTTTCGAAAAAAGATGAGCAGCTAGAGTTACCGGTGCAAAGCAAGACAGAACCATTAAGGGTTCAGGAGTTAGATGACTATGACGATGATTTTGACAACTTAGATGGCGATTCCGGGGATGATATGGACCTATATAACCATCGTTTGAACTTTGATGAGAATCCGGAAAACTCTAAACTACAGAGTGAAGATCTAGTAACAATAGACCCAAGTACTCACAAAAGATCAAGGGACGATTTTTACCAGAATGAGAAAGTGCCATCAGTGTTACCTCCTAAAAAGTCAAGAACTACATAACGCAACAGAAAGACTAGGTGACGTAAATTATATACAGGTTATGATTCATTGTAGTCAACATTGCCCAGAAACTCAATGTCGCTGCTGTCTTGAAGATCCTCATCCTCACCATTTTCATCGTCATCGTCGTCGTCATCATCGTCGTCGTCATCATCCGCTTCATTATAGTCGATCATTTTTCTTAACCTTCTTTCGGTCGCTTTCAAATCAATCAGTGGTTTTCTCCTGGAAGACCTGGTTATACGTGAAGGTCTGTACTCTTGGAAGACTTCTTCAAACGTAGAGAGGATAGGTGATACCTGTTTTAAGTACGTCAACAAATTCTTCAAACCTTTAGATTTGATTGATTCTGACTGCTGTTCAAGATATTCAATAAACTGTTCCAATTCCTGTGAGTTTCCTGCAACCTCATACCATGGATCTATGATATTTTCCGTATCAACAGTAACGCCATCATCAGATGGAATTGATGCAGTTTGCCAAGTTGTTCCCAAATCTTGAACGTACAATTTGAAACGTGATGGTTGTTCAAGTGACATCAAGTCATGTGTGCTTTTTTGGGACAAATTTTTGATATCTGCACCATAAAGTAAACTTCCAGCTTGATGGTTATAAGTTCTGCACAGGTAAAATCTACCTGCAGATACACCATCTCCTGCAAAAAAGTCAAGTGATTTAAAAAAGTATCCACTTTCAGTAGGATTAGAAGCTGCATCTGCACTGGCTTCATTTTCAGCCTTCATTTTCTTTCTCGCAAGAGCTGCTTTAGAGTTCAAATTTGAGATTTCTACTGAATTCTCTCCATCTTTGATAAACCTCGAGACATAGAGAGTGTTGGCATCACCGAATTCCTGACGTTCCGTGTAGTCGTGTATATCATCTCTGATTACCTTTGAATAAGTGAGGCACCATTGGACTAGTGACCTAAGAAGGATTAAACGGTCTTTCGGTTCCAATGCGGACAAACCTCTTTTTATGAACCACTCATCATCCAACGGGCTGTCATCTAATGAGGTGGATGATCCATATTCATTAACTTCTGGATCCAGAAATTCTTGGTTATTCAAATCCACAGGATCAAATTCTTCAGCTGTGATAAAGCTCTTCTTGTTGAAAAGGTCGGTGTCATTCCTCCATTCCTTCGGCAATCCCCATTTAAAAACTTCAGCTCTCAACTCATTAATAGCTTTGGATAAGTTTGACTGCGTCAAATCCTTCTTCCTATTCAAAACTAACGTGAGTAATCTGAGAAAGAGTGTATTCATTAAATCACTAGCCTCATCTTCATCACCATCTTTAGTTTCATCATATAACGGGCTCTGGAAAGTCCTCTGATTAACATTATTGAACGGATATTTAACACTTGGTCTCAATTTTAGACCAGTTTCAAACGCTTGTGGATCTAAATTAGGAATATCTGACAAATGTTTCTTGAATTTATTGACAAAGGACAAGATGGTAACGATATCTTTGGCATAGGGAGTAGGTTTGACTTTGTAACCCAGCGCAATCTGGTTCAAAGGCGATTCGTTGCCGGAATTTGACATTGTTTGGTATATATCATCGTGCAAGGCTGTTAGCGGGCCTGGGATATCCTTCCTTTTTTTAGTAGGCTCAAACGCGTTGCTCAACCCTAAAATTGAACCTGTTGAAGATTGTGCTGGTTTTGGGACCTCAATCTTCTTAATTGGTTGCTTCAGAAGTTCGTAGTCCTCCAATATAGTTGATGATTCATCATCATCTTTATCATCTTTATCATCCTCATCATCCTCATCATCACCTTCTTCGCGTTTCTCTTCTTCATCCAATACCTCATTCTCAATCCCCTGAATATTGTCATTTGATTCCTCGACTGACTTTTCCTTTGATGGAGTATCAATATGCTCTTGGCCCTCATCTGAATCACTTGAGATTTCTATGACATTGACTTGCTGATTCTGTTGTAAATCTTCCACCATTTGTTTCTTAATGTTGTCAAAATTCAACTGCTTCTGTATTTTCTTCTTTGGAATCTCACCGGAGGCAAACCTTCCATGTCCTGCGGCTCTTGCTTTTCTACCACCTCTAGACCCTGGCCCTCGTAGCGGTTTATTATCTACTCTGAAACGACTCAATATAGACTTGTCCAAGTTATGAACTGAAGAATCAGCATTAGATATAGCAGTAGCAGTATGTTTTCTTGGTCTTCCCAACCTGCTGGTTCCCTCTTGAGAAGCAGGATTGACAACCACAAAAGAGACTTTAGACTCAGAGTCATGGACAAGTCTTTGTTTCTTATTTGAGGGAGCTACTTTTGGCTTTCGGGGGTTCCCGTCTAAATCAAAGGCAGATAGGAAATTGGTTGGCCTCAATATTGGGCGAACATTAACATCAGTATGATTATCATGTCCTTTGGTACTCTGAGCTGTTTTCGAGGGATGAGATTCACTATCTGAATCTAGACTATTGAAGTTTATGATACTTGACATATTGGCAACAGCAGCAGCAGCAACTGCCACTTCAGATCCGGATGACTCCGAGTGGTGATCGTCATTGATCGATGTGAATGTGTTGAAATTCGTAGAGGACTGCTCACTCGACAATGGGTTGTGATCGTCTATGTATGTCTCCTCATCATCGTGAGTGTTATGCGACGAGTTATTGAAACCATGCGACGAGAGGGGAAACTTTGTGAACTGGGATTCAAGACCGGAATCAATCTCAGGATCAATGGCAGACTCCATCATGGCAAAACAGCAGCAGAACAGCGAGTGGAGGATAACTTGCACACCAAAGCTGGACGGGTATGCACATACACACATAAAAACAACAAATTTGGAGGCACTTTACGTGTCGTGTTGCGCCTACCAGTAGAATCTCCGTTGCGCAGCCCTGGCCATGAGGGAAGATCCGAGGGCTGCTTACCGCTTTGGGAAAAAGGGCGACGAGACGACCCCCGGAACTCGGCCGCGGAAAAAAGAACCGGTCAAGTCAATCGCCCCCTTAAAAAAACCATGAAAATTCCCAGTTTCGCCCTTCTTTTCACATCAACAACTTTGCGAATAAACAAAGAATATATAATTCAAAATGGCTGAAGGTGAGTACCAAATCGGGCCAATCGCAGAGCAGGACCGCATATGATAGATATCCAGGGCTCTCCCCTTGTGTGGGCCAATTTTTGTGGAGCTGCTGCGGGTTCATGTCCCCCAATCGGGTTCCATGGATGCCACCGCATCAAAATCAAAATCAAAAAATGGTGAACGTCGGTCAAACAACAGTGACAGATCGCCAATTTTTAGTCAATCTGAGTAGAGGGTGGCTGCTAACAACCGTACGACAGAGCTCTACGTAGGTTCTAGGGTGAAGTGACGTGGTTTGGTTCTTTTGGCTAGATCAAGATTGGATCCGCGCGTTGTTGATTCATCAAATCAGCGACGATAATCACTGCTGGATCAATCAGCAGTCAACAGCCAATGCAACAGGCCGCTATACCTACATCCGTGATTCAGTCACTACAAATATCTACTTCCAGCTGGCTAGACACCTTGCCATCTTCGCCAATTACTTGTTTTCAATCTGTTCATCGCTGACGTTGACGCTGACGCTGACTGGGCGATAACGGGTGTTTTTTTTTTTTATTTTTAGGAAATCACGAAAATTCTTGAAAACACCGAAAATAGAAAACAGTGACCCTTGACTACGCCTTGTTCAGCAAGCGACATCTAATCGGTGTTCATTCCATTCTCCTACCCCTCCGTCTTGGCTCTATCATCTGCTTCCACCTATGCAAATGGCTTCGCCTCTTTCTGGAACGTCAATACTAACCCAATGAAATAGAAGAAATATCTGCCTTAGTTATCGATAACGGTTCTGGTATGTGTAAAGCTGGTTTTGCCGGTGATGACGCTCCACGTGCTGTTTTCCCATCTATTGTCGGTAGACCAAGACACCAAGGTATCATGGTTGGTATGGGTCAAAAAGATTCATATGTTGGTGATGAAGCTCAATCCAAGAGAGGTATCCTAACCTTGAGATACCCAATTGAACATGGTATCGTCACAAACTGGGATGATATGGAAAAGATCTGGCATCACACTTTCTACAACGAATTAAGAGTTGCCCCAGAAGAACACCCAGTTTTGTTGACTGAAGCTCCAATGAATCCAAAATTAAACAGAGAAAAAATGATTCAAATCTTATTCGAAACCTTCAACGTTCCAGCTTTCTACGTTAACATCCAAGCTGTTTTATCCCTATACTCTTCTGGTAGAACCACTGGTATTGTTTTAGATTCTGGTGATGGTGTTACCCACGTTGTTCCAATTTACACTGGTTTCGCCTTACCACATGCTATCTTGAGAATTGACTTAGCTGGTAGAGATTTAACTGACTACTTGATGAAAATCTTATCAGAACGTGGTTACTCATTCTCTACTACTGCTGAAAGAGAAATTGTTCGTGACATTAAAGAAAAATTATCTTATGTTGCCTTAGATTTCGACCAAGAATTGCAAACTTCTGCTCAATCTTCAGCTATTGAAAAATCTTACGAATTACCAGATGGTCAAGTTATTACCATTGGTAACGAAAGATTCAGAGCTCCAGAAGCCTTATTCCACCCATCCTTGTTAGGTTTAGAAGCTGCTGGTATTGATCAAACCACTTACAACTCCATTATGAAAACTGATGTTGATGTTAGAAAAGAATTATACGGTAACATTGTTCTATCCGGTGGTACTACTATGTTCCCAGGTATTGCTGAACGTATGCAAAAAGAAATTACTGCTTTAGCTCCATCATCAATGAAGGTTAAAATTATTGCTCCACCTGAAAGAAAATTCTCTGTCTGGATTGGTGGTTCTATCTTGGCTTCTTTGTCTACTTTCCAACAAATGTGGATTTCAAAACAAGAATACGACGAATCTGGTCCATCCATCGTTCACCACAAATGTTTCTAAGTTTTTACTACTAAACTTTAGCAACATTTATAGAAGAAAAAATTTATATGTGAAGTTTATATAAAGAAATATGAATGAAATGGTATTCTTGTTTTAACTATTTTTTTGAAAGTTGGTTTTCATCACACTTTTTTTCTTTTTTGTACTCAATTTTTCGTTGTTAATATTTTGGAGGAACAATCTATTTATGTATAACTTTTATGAATCATTTGGTTTTGTAATTTGAATCCAACTTCTCTTTAAACTCCTCTCTTGTCCCTTCTGTCCATCTATAATCATGTGCATAGTGGTCTTTTGGTAGGAAAGTCTGACCCTTGACACCATATAAGTTTTCTCTAAACGTCCCCCCAGGCACAGCATAATCAGTTGAGGCTAAACCCCTTTCTCTCAACACTGGGATCAACTTTTCACCAATCTCTTCGAAAGTACTAGGGAAATTGACATTAACAAAATTGAACCCATCCAAACCAGCTATATCCACATATCTTTGAAGCTCATCAGCAACTTCGTTCGGTGTACCAACAATCAACCTTTTTCTACCTTTACCAATTCCAACTGACTCCACAATTGCTCTTTTGGTCTTAGTGGTGTTGGTGGTGATGTACATCTTAACTGCACTCAACATGGCATTTGATCTCGACGACTCAATGTTATCTAAATCTTCATCATCGCTATACTTCGAAAGATCCAACCCTGTCCAACCGCCAATCAGCGCCTGTTTACCTTCGAAATGTTGATATTTGGCATAATCTTTAAATTTTGCCTCAGCTTCCTCGTGAGTATCTCCCAAAATAATCGATAACTCTGAAATAAACTTTAGATGTGATGGATCTCTATTGTAAGTCTCTTTCGCCAACTTTCTTATGGTATCAACAGTGGTCTTAAGATCTTCCGGAGTGAAACCTGAGATGAACACCACTTCTGCATGTTTTGCACTATAATGCCTTCCACGTTCACTTGCACCTGCTTGTAAGACGACAGGGAACCTTTGCTTCGATGGTTCAACGACATGTGGACCCGGAACATTGAAGAATTCACCTTGATGATTGATTTCTCTAATTCTTGAAGGATCACAGTACGTTAAAGTTTCAGCATCAGCAATCACTGCGTCGTCTCTCCAAGAAGACAACAACAACTTATAAACAACTTCCAAATACTCGTCCGCCTTGTCATATCTTTTATCATGTGGCGGTAACTGCTTATCATCCAATAGGTTTCGAGCTGCACTCTGCAAGTATGAAGTAACGACATTCCAACCAATTCTACCATTTGTAGCATGATCTAAAGTTGCAATTCTTCTTGCAAAATGATAAGGTGCCTCACTGATGGTACTGAAAGTGCAACCAAATGCAACTGATTCAGTCACGCTTGCCATTGCAGAGATGTAAATTGACGGATCAACTAGTGGGAATTGAGCTCCACTTTTAGCAACAGCATCAAAGTTATGTGGACCATTAAAGACATCATAAGGACCGAGAACATCTGCGATGAAGATTGCATTGATTTTGTGCTTTTCTGCTAGTTTCGCAAGATCAGTCCAGTAAGACAATGACTTATATTCTGATGCTCTATCGTTTGGGTGCGCCCAGTTCGCTGGACTTAAATGAGATGGTGCTGGTAAGACCATGAAATTTAAAAGAAGTGGCTTATTCTTCTTTTGTCTTTTGTTTGTACCATTTTCTGCAGACATAGTGAATGAAGTGAGTTACTGTTTGGGTGAGGACAAGATTTGATGGAGGCTTTACATGGAAGTGGAGGTTATATAAGTATCAGGCTAATGTTTCGAACAGACGGTATCAACTAGTCTTGACATTCGGGTCGGGTTGATTGTTTAGTGATATCACATGACTTCCCACAGTAGATTCTAGATAGAAAAACCCGGATTCCATTGTTTCGAGCTTGTCTTCATAGACTGTTGAGGCTGCTCACAATATGAGCGTTTAAGCAGGCACTTGAACAGCGTCACCGATTGAATGCCGACGTTATTAAGTGTTTTTGATATTTTCCTGGTGTGATTTGAGGTTCTTGAGGCCAAGAAAGAGATCCACATTTTACCCATAAGGCCGATCGACAAAGACCAAACGGACACACACATACAATCTCACTGGGGCATGCGGAAACCGATACTCTTTGAAATGTCAATACGCCTCAATGAGACATTGGCCCAGCCGCATGTCTCAGTCCATACTGTTGCTTTGTGCCCAGAGAGATCAATCGTTAATTTGTGATTTACCCGAAATGGTCGCCAATGGACATTTATAAAACGTTTCAAAAATCATAGTTAGGCAGATCAAGTGAACTGGCAATGTATCGTCGCATAACCTGAAACACAAGCCCCTAGAGCTATATAAATAGCTATATCTCTTCTCATCGAACTTAAGTCCTTATGATTCTAACCTCAACAAGGAAAAAAACATTATGCTCCCAAATAGTTCTATATTGGCTGCACTGCTACTTTCTGCCGTCAGAGTTCTAGCTGCTCCTGTGAAACTCACAGTGACTGAAACCTTAGAGGCGTCAATTGCGACTCCAGCAGCATCTACAGCGAACGCTGAACTCTCCACGGAATCTTTAAGTCTGTCAGAGTATAATGTCCCGTTCAGTGACAATGCATTGCTTAGCAAATACGCGTTACCCCAAGACGTTATTCCTATTGTTCTTAACGACTCTGTTTACTTCATCAATGCCACCATTGCTGGAGGATCTGGGGAGAATGAAGAACCGACCCCCTCAAGTTTCACAAAAAGATCAAATTCAGCCTCGTTCGCTAAAAGATCTCCAGGATCCAAGTAGTTGAGAATATGCGCGCATGCCGAGTTACAAGTAACTCCACACGCAGTGCATTTTATGCCTTCGCATTTATTCGATTTTAGAAGGACTTATTATATGAACACTTAGCTCTCCGGGGAAAAGCGTAGCTAGTAAGTAGTCTTTCGTTATCAGTTATCAGTTCTCATAAGTCACAGGTATCTAAAGATAACAAACAATAACGTATGTTTTCCCTTTTCAGCGCAAAATACTGCCAAAACAAGGAAAAAAAAAGAAACTGAAACTCGTAAAATGGGACTTGGCCCCGTTGAAAAAAAAATTTTATTATTTGAGATTATTATGTATGTGACACAATATAAAAAAAAACAAAAACGATGCGAAAAATTTTAGCTCCTGATAGTTCTTGTAGTCCGCATCCATCCATTCCCCCAGCAAGACCTTCTGCAGCAGCAGTTTTTATCCCTAATCCCTAATTTACACCACCCACCCCACCATGTCTATGAATTTGGCTTCTCAGAAAGTCAAATCAGCAGGGTCTCTCCTCAAGTATAAACTCACGACAAAAGAAGGGTTCTTTGGCAGCTATGACTACAAATATCTATTCACTCCAAAGATACCGTTTGTCAAACAGAGACGAGTTGTCCAGCCATTCTTCAGTTTAGACTCAGAGATGCCAGTCTTTTTAGGGTTTTTACTAGGTCTGCAGCATTCGTTAGCGATGTTAGCCGGTGTCATTACTCCACCATTGATTATTTCCTACTCTACGTATTTCGACACTGAAATGCAACAGTATTTGGTCTCTGCATCGCTTATTGTCTCAGGTTTCTTATCCATGATCCAAATCACTAGATTTCACATCTATGGAACTCCATACTATCTTGGATCCGGATGTTTAAGTATATTGGGTACCTCATTCGGTGTTATTGTCGTTGTGCAGAAGATCTTACCAGTTATGTACGAGACAGGGTTCTGTCCTACTGCAGAAGATGGAACATTTCTACCTTGTCCAGATGGATATGGTGCCATCCTGGGTACATCATGTGTTTGTGGATTACTCGAGGTTCTAATGTCTTTTATCCCACCAAGATTCTTGAAGAAATTGTTCCCTTCGACAGTGACAGGTACTGTTGTTTTACTGATGGGTGTTTCCCTTATCCAGTCAGCATTCGAAGATTGGATTGGTGGTTCCGGATGTGTTGGAGCTACTTGTCCAAGTGAAGGTGCACCAATGGCAGCTCCTTTCGGTTCTCCTCAGTTTATTGGATTGGGGTTCTTGGTCTTTGTTACAATTATAACATCTGAAAGATGGGGCTCTCCAATCATGAAGTCATGTTCAGTGGCATTAGGTCTATTAGTTGGTTGTATAGTTGCTGGTGCATGTGGATATTTCGATAAAACTTCAATTGATCAAGCAGCAACCGTCAATTTCGTTTGGGTTAAAACTTTCAAGTTATCAGTCTATGGTCCTGCAGTGTTACCAATGTTGGTTGTCTACACTGTTTTATTGATGGAAACGATTGGTGATTTAACTGCAACTCAAGAAGTTTCTAGATTGCCGATTGAAGGTCCTCTGTACGAATCAAGAATCCAAGGTGGTGTCTTAGGGGATGCATTCTGTTCAATCATCGCTGGTCTATGCACCATCACTCCAATGTCTACATTTGCTCAGAACAATGGTGTTATTTCAATCACGAAATGTGCTAATAGAACAGTGGGTTACTGGTGTTGTTGTATATTGATCATTATGGGAATCTTTTCGAAATTTGCAGCAAGTTTAGTTGCGATTCCTAAACCAGTTTTAGGTGGTATGACTTCATTTTTATTCACATCAGTGGCAGTTTCAGGGTTGAAAATTATTTCAACTTGCGCTTTTACTAGAAGGGATAGATTTGTGTTGACTGCTTCTTTGTTATTAGGTTTTGGTTCTATTTTGGTTTCAGACTGGTTCAGTAATGTTTTCAGTTACTCAGGTGGTAATACTGCTCTAAGGGGATTCTTGGATGCGATTGTGGTGATTATGGAGTCAAGTTATGCATTAGGTGGTATAATTTCTACTATTTTGAACTTATTGCTTCCGCAAGTGATGGATAATGAAGATGAAGAGGAAGTTAGTGAAGACGAAATCGCAGAAGTGGAACTGGATGATCAGGTTAAACAGTATGATGATTTCGAGAGGGATCATGATCTTGATCTTTTGAGAAATAAGAAAGGTGCTAATTCCTCCGTTTCAGGTCAGAACGGTGAAGCATCCCCTGTGTGAGACAGACAGACAGACAGTCAGACAGACAGGCAGTCAGACAGACAGACAGACAGTCAGACAGACAGGCAGTCAGACAGACAGACAGTCAGTCAGACAGACAGTCAGTCAGTCAGTCAGGAGGGAGGGATTGATATAATTGTGTAAATAAATAATAAAGTTGTGTTTTAGGTGTTGATGTAGAACATTAACTCTATCTAGATTTTCGCATCTCTGTAGTTTTCATCTTCACACATTTTGATTCTACAGACATGAAGGATGGATAAGATAGTCCTTTCATTAAAAATTTTATTCATTAACAATAAGTTGTGATTTCTTCTGCGATGAGCCCCCCGGTGTGGCGGCGGCGGCGGCGGCGGGGTCCTGTTGTGAATTTTCCTCATCAGATACCATAGAGGTCAGTTTGATTTTCTTAAGAACGTCAGTGTTAGGGAAGTTGATCTTTGTTGGAGTGGTTATGGTCTTCTCCCCCTTGGTGTTAATATTGTTGGGTGGTGATTTTTTCGATGATGCAGTTGTATCTTCATCAATGACGATGACAGAAGCAGGATCTGGCCTTGTTGAGTATGAGTTTGAAGAAGATCTTTTATTTGGAATCAATGGGATTCTTGATGATTTTTTAACTTGCACCGACAACACTGCATTCTGCTCTTCCAGTTTGGAAAGTCTTGTGAACATTTGCTGTATCAGTCTTTCTTTATTATTCTTATCCATATATAGTTCAGCTGTCTTTGCTCTAAGATCTTTCATCTCATTCAAAAGTGCGGTAGACTGTTGTTGATTTGAGTCTCTTTTTTCTAACTGTTCCACTTTTGCCTTCAGTTCAGCATTCTCTTGCTTCAACGTTGAAATATCAAACTCATTAGCCAATGTGCTCTCTACACATTTATCAATGTTAGTTTGAAGTTTGGAAGCATCCAAGTTAGCCTTGAACGTAGAATAATCTGCAGTTAGATTATCCAGTTTAGCTCTAATGTTGTAGATGGTATGTGCAAGCTGTTTGAGACTGTGCCCGATGGTTTGGCTTTGATTGTTTACCAGATGTAGTCTCTGGAGGATTTTTTCAATAAATTCCCTTGTACTGGAGTTATCTTTGAGATGGTCCGTTTTTAGAGATTGAATATTTTCTCTAAGGTCGTTTAGTTCCTGAGAATGCTTTTCCATGTATTCATTAGCTTCAATGATCTTGTCATCCAGTTGTTTTTGAACGTTGAAATGTTCATTCGATATATCAAAGAGACTCTTGACGTTGAGATTAGAATACATCATATCCAGCTCCAGCTTCCTAGTTAGATCAGCAACGGTTTCAAATCTCTTGATTCCTTGCAATATCCATTCTATTTTGGAATCAAAGAAGTTGGCAAATATTCTGATTGATTCTTTCCTGTTTTCATTCTCGTCACGGATGGTATCGTTTAATAACGGTAACTCAAGTTCAAATGATTGTAGTAACGTCTGTATTTCATCAGACTGTTCGTCTATCCTCTCTGCACACAGCCTTATGCTTTGGCTGAACTTCTTGATTATTTTCTCATCCAGTTTTGGAGTAGAGTTTCCCGCGTTATGTATCTGGTCCTGGCTCTGGTCGGGGAGTGTTGAAGGTGCTTCAGCCTGCAATTGAGGGTCATCATTATCATCGTCTTGTATTATCATCGTCACAGGTTGGTTTGGAGGGGCTGCACTCGCAGCCGCTGTTTTTGCATGATCATTCTCACTGGGCAATAACAACGATTTGTTCATGTTCATCAACGCCGTATCAAGTTCATCCAATGTCATTCTCTTTGGTCGACTACTACTACTTCCTCTTGCCTCAGCAGCAGCAGCAGCAGCCGCCATGCCCTTGTCTTTTCCATTGCCATTTCCAAAGCCCCAATGCGCAGCGGTATGGCCAATGATGATCTGTAGCTCATCATCAACAAACGCAGCATTCAGGACCTGTACAAGCCAGCATAGCGCCTCAATGATCGGGACATATTTAGAGTCTGGCAACTCATCTGATTTGATAAAGCCAAGGTATTGGCGAAGGGTAGCGTAGTCAAAGGACCCAAAAGAGCCAGAGATGCCGGAATCTACCTGGAATAGGAAATAGTCGTACAGCAGCTCCACTGCCAGGTCAGTGTCCACACCAGCGGAAGGTGCCTGCTCCAGCAGCGGGACTTTCTCATCTGCAGCAGTGAGGCTTCTGAAGAGCTGCTGGAGCGTGGGAGGAGTGGGGTTCTTCAGTACGCTGAATGGTGGGTGGAGCGATGCCACAATGTCAGCAGCAGCGGCAGCAGCAGCAGAAGCAGAGGGCATTGATGCGTATCTTGAGTGCACTGACTGACTGACTGATGGTGGATAGATAGATAACTTTTGCTTTATTTACTTTACTTTACTTTACTTTACTTTATGATCTGTGATGTTGGGTTACGGAGCGTTGGCTTATTGTATGTGCTTTATATTCAATTACTTCTTTATAGTAGAAGCTGTCTGTCTGTTTGATGTGGCAGACTACCTACCTACTGATCCTTTAACAATGAGCACAGAGAAGGCCACATACCAGTACGGCGACACGTGAGTAGTAGCCATAATGGTAATAATGATAGTATATATACTGACATGAAAAAACAGCGTCTATATCAGAGACATAAATGAGAAGGTCGGGCTGAACACACTGAAGCAGAAGCTGCTGGAGTTGTTCGAGGCGTTCCAGCCGCTGCAGGTGACGGCACACAAGAACCTGCGGATGAAGGGCCAGGCGTTTGTCACGTTTCCGGACGAGGAGCTTGCGCAAAGGGCGCTGGCACTTGATGGAACGACGCTGTTCAACAAGAAGATTGAGGTGAAGCTGGCGAACTCGTCCTCTAACGAGTCGGTGCGCAAGAAGGTGAGCGCAGAGGAGTTTGATAGATACACGGAGGAGAGAAGGCGGCAGAAGGAGAAGGACAGCAGCATTGTCGTGCTCAACACGCCGCCGAATAAGATACTGTTGTTGCAGAACCTTCCTGATGGCATCACGAAGGAAGAACTACTACGTGTGTTCAGCAAGAGCAAGGGGTTCCAGGATATAAGGCTCGTTGCGGTGAAGAAGGTTGCCTTTGTTGATTTCGCAACAGAAAGTGACGCTATTGAGGCGAAGAACGAGAACAAGGACCTGCACATCAGAGACGTGAAGGTCATTGTCAACTACGCAAAGAAGTAATTAACTAACTAACAAGCAATCAAATAAACAAATAAACGCATTCATTAAATATATCATATGTTATGTACATGTACTATCTCCACTCCACTATCTATTTACTTCCCCAACAGAACAGTTCTCAACCCGGTGATTATGTTCTCTTTGCTCTCACCGTTGATATCCGCCAGCAGTCTCTCGTAATAGACCGGGTTCCCCTGCGGTCTCAACAGCTTGTCGCCAGGGTAGTAGTAGTCTCTGTATGTGTTTGCTTTCAACGTGTTCAGCGCCTTGATCTGCTGCACGATGGCGTCCTCGTTCATCGACGAGGCATCAGACTTGACCTCGATGTCCTTGATCGTGTAGGGGTTCACCTTGCTGACAATGTCCTTGATGCTCGGTTTGGAGCTGTTCTTTGATGATGCTGATGGGAGTCCTGCTAGTGGTCTGAAACGGTCGGCTTGGACCTCGCTGAAGGACAGGTCGGTGAGTTTCTCCTTCGGGAAGGACTCTAGGGCCTTGACGAGCGACTTGAATGCTTCTTTGGTGGCCATGATGAGTGATAATAGTGATACTAGTGATAACTATTGATACTATTGGTACTATTGTTATGGCAAAAGCTTCAAAATGAAAGAAAAAGTTTACAGAAAAAAGAAAAAAAAGACAAAACGTTGCTTACTAAGCAGCAGAAGAAGGAACACTTAACAATAACAGACAACGTGTATTATACAGATACAGAAGCATGAATACAACAGAATAAACGACACTCAGAAGTAGGCGTAGAGCACAGAGCCAAGCGAGATCATCCCGATCGAGCCCCACCACCAGAACTCCTGATGGTCAAACCCGCTCTTGCGCACAGCGTTCGTTCTGTCCCTGTTCTCAAAACGTCTTCTCACCAGGGACCGCAAAGATCTCTTCTCGTTGCTTGTTGCAGTTGCAGATGCACTAGCAGTGGCAGCATCACCGGTGGCAGTTGGGTTCAACGTCTCTGTAGGCAGCATCATTGGAGGTCTGTACGCCAAATACAGCGGCTGTGTCGGGGTCCCGTCCCATTGGTACAGACTCAACTTGTAGCGGCCATGGTATGGGTCAACTGCGACTGTGTACTGGATGTAGAACTCTGACTGGTTGTATCTGTTGTAAGTCGAGATCCCGCCGTCCTCGCAGGGGTCAGAAACCAACTGGCGGCCATCAACCTCGAATGGCGTCAACTGGAGACTCCCGTTGCTGAGAATAGTATATGTCCCGTGTTGAAATGTAAGAGCAGCACTTGGACACGAGTGGTTCTTCGCGTTGGAGGTCACTTGGTATGTCGCCTCTTCAAAATACCCGTCCTCTGTGAACGAGTACGAGATGCCGGGCAAGGCAGGCTCGATCAGCAACTCGTCAACTGGGTCATAGAACCCAGCACCGGTGAACACAGTGTTGGATTTGGACGACCAGGTACCGACAATCGAGTTGTCAGAAGACGTGTCGTTGTCTTGCGCATGGACTAACCTAAGGCCCGCTGTGCAGCACAGTAGTAATATAGAATTCAGCACTCGCATGATCTTTCTTGATGTGTTATTCTGTGATTCTGTGATTTATTATCGGGGCTGTGAAGTAGTAATGGATGGATGCAAATCTGGGATCAGATATCGGAACCTCGTATAGAGCTGGGAGACTAGTATCGGTGTGTGGCTATATCACAAATGGTTGCAGAACGAGTGATCCTGGTCTGTTCGTACAGTGGGAAATAACAACAACCAGAGCAGTAAAGTAATAGGAAAAGTACAGTAAAGTAAAAGTAACAGAAAAGACGAAAATCAGGGAAAAAAAAAAAGTCAGTTTCTAAAAAAAGCGCGGTTCTTAGTCAGCAGTGTATCAGCACGATTACATAATACAGCCAGTGCAAAGTGCATTCCACAGATGATGGTGGTGATGATAGATATAGATACTATACAGATTAGGCCAGGTGTGGAGGCAGCAGGAAGTTAGGGATGGAGTTCTTGATGTAGTAGATATGCTCGCACGAAGGACACACCATCTCCCCCTCGGTGATGTTCGTCTCGATCAGCAGCTCGTGCAGGTTCTTCAACAGCTCAATGTCCTCAATCGTGATGTTCGGTCTCTCCTGTGGCAGAGATGTGTTTCCCAAGTCTCTCAAAATTGCCAGCAGCGCATCCCATTCGACCCTGTTGAGGATGTTGAGGATGAACTCCGGCTGGAAGTCCTGCTCCACCTGCTGGAGCTGGCACTCGCGGTATCTTAGTGGGAATGAGCTCGTGGAGGAGTCGCAGCTCTTGACGGCACATTTGACGAAATTCGTTGTGAGGATCTTCATTACTGTGTATGTGTGTGTGTGTATGTATGTGTATATCCTTCCAGGCAGCAGCAGCAGGTCCAAGAACACAACGATTGATTTTAGTTCAGCTTAACTTAACAGTTACCTGCTCTTTTTTTTTTTTCTTTCGCATTGAAAAAAAAAAAAAAAAAAAAAAAAAAAAAAAGCTTCTGCCGTTGAGAAGTGCCCCTACCAGAATACCCCCTGTATGACGTATAAAAGGCACTCACACGGACGTTTCTCTTTTCTTTCCCACTTCCTTCCATTTTGTCGACGTTTTCTAGGCTATGCTATGGATATAATGGTAGGTAATTCATTCATTACACATGCTTGATACTTTGTTGAAACACATCTCTTGTTGATGATTAAGACTACTGTTTTTATTATTTTTGCGCCTCAATCTATTGATTATGTGGACATCACTTTTAAACCCAGCTCATATGAGAAACAACAAGACAGACATATGTTTCTACTTTGTATCATCGTGTGGAATTAACATTGAGAGAATCAATAGTTTACTAACTTACAAAAGCTAATCAGTTAATCTTCGTATAGTCTGTGTATAATATATATTCATCTAGATATTTACATCATTTTTTCATTATCCCATGTCAATGCTTTTCATTAGTTGTTGTCGTTCTGTATGATTTCTAAAAGTTGCTCAATCACATGCTTCATCTCTTCATCACCGGAATGGCGTTTCAAAACATGAAGTCTCTTGACTTTGTCCTTGCTCTCTAGCGTACTGTTCTTCGATATGGCCAAAACGCACCACGTCCAAATAAATCTATCCTCTGTCTTCAGCGCGACTTTGGTTGAGAAATCAATCAGTCCAACGGGAATTTTCTCTAATACGGACTTGTTGTTCAACTTTTTGTTTTCAGATCCCTTCCTTTGCGAACCAGATGGAACAAACGTATATGTGACTCTGAACTCACCGTCACTCATTGTTTGCAAACTCGCAATGATCTTCTTGGTGGCTGTCTTGACGATCGGCCAACTATAATTGAATCTGAGTAGTCCATGCGCTGCATAGAGATACGTCTTCAGAGAGTAAGAGTACTCGTTCAATTTGTTACCTTTCGCAATTCTTCTGATCAGCTTGTTGGCACTTTTCGAAAAATTCATTCTCTCTAGGTCAGATTCAGTCAAGTTTAGCACTGATAGACACTTTTCGAAAATGAGCTTGTTGGTTGATATTATCGAATTTCTCAGAATTTCGTAGAACATCGCTTCAGATCTGATGAAGGCAGTGGATTGCCTAATGATGGATAAACTCAACACGTTCAATAACGTCTTGAAGTTTTCGTTCTTGTCATATGAGTTCAATTCCTTGAATATTCCTAGCATGTCAGGATCGTTGTAACTTGCAAACAATTTCGACATTCTCAAAAGAAACTTGTCCTGCAGCGTGTTCACTGATTTGAACTGATTGATCTGTTTCTTGAATTCTGACTGGAATTGAGCCTTCGTTAGCTGCTTCTCCTTACTTAATCTGTTCCTCTCCATATAGTCGTACGTGATTCGCTGGTTGATCCCTGAAAACAGTCGATTTCTCAAAGAATGATGTTTTCGATAGAAGTCATAAAGCGTCCCTTGCTCCAAATGATGCTGATACGCTTGATCCTTTGTCATCTTTGTCTTTTCATTAACCAACGCAAAGGCCTTGTCATAGTTCTTCTCAGACCTCACCAGATGCTTCAGTTTTTTATAGAACGTACCAAGCTCCAGCAAATCTTCACTTATCAAAAGCATTAATCTATCTCTTGGTAAATCTGCCGTTTCATCGGGACCAAATGCCAGTAAATCTTCCTCAGTGACAGGGAAATAATTCTGCGCACTTGACTCATCATCAGTAACTGCTTCCTCCTTATTTTCTATCTGCACCATATGCTCCCAATTGTAGATCTTATTGTTGTGATTCTTCCATTCTATCCCACTTCTGATGGAGTCGACTGTGATTGGAGTGCTATCCGGTTTGAAATCGTTGAGATCGGTATTCGCCAAAGTATTCAGACCTCTGTAAGTCGTGATGATTCCTAATCCGATCAAATTCGTTGTCACAAAGAGCAAGTTCGTAGGCGCCTTGAAGTATGACCATAGCACTTGTGACGTGTTCTGGAATTTGAGATGGCTCTGTCTTGAAGAGTGAATTCTAGTGGACTTGAATGGGTTGTTTTGGTTGTGGAAACTCCTTTTGAAACCGAACAGCTTGCCCACAAAGGAGCCTCTGGAGGTATAAAGCCGGCTCCTGCTCGAGTTCGGGAAAAAGTATGACATGGTATACTCTGGCCAGTATCTAACACGTACACAGATGCAGCAGCCAACTGTTCACACTGTTGAACACAGTTCCTCGCTTTGGCGGCCTTTTGATTGGCTTTTTTTTTTTTTATTTGTGAACAACTTCCGACTTTCTCAGCTGTTGGAACAGGGCTAACAACCGTTTCCGCATTGGGTGATTGCCTGTTAGACCCACAGAGATTTTGTATACCGATCAACTAACTAACTGCTTCAGCAAAACTGGCTCTCTTTCATTCACTACCACATCATTGGTAGATCATCATGGGATTCAAACTAGTGCTGAATGCCAATATCGAGGGGCTCACACAGCTCAAACCGGATGACAGACCTGAGTCGCCCTTCGAGTACACTTTCAAAATAGAATGCACTTCATGCCATGAGATTCATCCAAAGGAAGTTTCCATCAATCATTACGAGCAGCACGAATTGCCTAACAGTAGAGGTGAGGCAAACTTCATCTTCAAATGTAAGACATGTGGCAGAGACTCTTCCGTCCAGATAAAACCAACGGGGAAGACATATGATATAGAAGACGCTGGCAAGAATGTCGCATTTTTGGAGATTGAGTCAAGAGGTTTGGAACTCAAAGAATTCATACCATTGGGTATATTTGTTGCTAAAGGTGCGGACACAACTACAAAGTTCAATGATGTCTTGCTCGATGAAGGCGAGTTCTACGATTACGATGATAATGCAGGTGCTGAAGTCTCTATAACGGAAGTTAAATGGGACATTGTTCGCTCTTAACTTGTTTTACAATAATAATGAAGTTGTAAAACCAAAATTATAATACAGTAATTGAAATCAAATGCATGTAGCCACAAATTTTTATGTTTATATTGAAAAAGCAAAAAGATAACGAATATAGAATCGAAACTCTAAAGTGGAGAAAACCCATAGATCATGATGACAACAACCTCATCATCAAACCAAATATAATGCAGCAGCTAAAGTCCAGAACAATACACTGCTACTGTCTCTCTTGTAGCTAGCTCCAGAACCTTCAAATTCTGAAACAGTGTATGATGATGAAGAAGGAGAAGAAGAGGAATGTGACGGAGTAGCCACTGGAACTTCCTCCTGCGTGGTGATTGGGGATTCAGTTGCGGAAGAAGAAGCAGGTACATCAGATGGGGTTGGTTCTGTACTGATGGTACTGGTAATGGTAAGTGGAACAGTCTCAACTTTATCATCAGATGTGACGGTCAAGTAGTGTGTTTTTGTCGTCACTTCATCAACAAGAGTAGTGGTTGAAGCATCAACCGTGCTAGTCGATGGGGTATCTTCATCCTCATCAGTGATTGTAGTGCCTTCTTCCGGCTTTGATATCGTCGTAGTCTCAGCTGGGTGTGAATATTCAGGTTCAGTGATCTCAGAAGCTGGAGTGGTAGAAACAGATGAGACACCGCTACTGGTACCACTACTGGAAATATCTGATGTAGTCAAAGTTATGAAACTTGATGAAGCGGATGAAGCTGATGGGGTAGATGTAGTAAGGGAATCAGATGAAGAAGATAAGATTGGTAACTCAGATTCAGATGAGATGGCAGAGGTGGTAGATGGAGCAGCTGAAGTCGTTTCAACTGAAGAACCTGATGAAGATGGGAAAGTGGACGGTGCTGGTGCAGAAGCTGAAGAGTCTGATGAAGACGGGAAGGTGGATGGCGATGGTACAACAGTAGCAGAAGAGTCTGATGATGATGGTGATGGTGATGGCGATAATGAAACAGTAGCAGAAGAGTCTGATGATGATAGTGATGTAGACGAGGCAACAGTAGAAGAAGAGTCTGATGATGATGGTGATGGTGATGGTGCAACAGTATCAGAAGACACAGTGATACCAGTGGATGATCCTTCAGAACTGATTAAAGTGCTTACGGTGGTAGCAACACCTCCAATAGTAGTAGTATAGCTGGAGGATTCAACATCGGAGGAACTTGAAGATTCAACAGTTGTGGAGGAAGAAGATTCCGCAGAAGATTCAGCGATGTAACTTGATGTGGTGGAACTTATAGGACACCATGTAGTATACTCAGTGACGACCCCAAAAGATGTGGTCGTGACAACAGAAACTAATGCGGATGATGTGGTGGAAACACAAATATTGCTTGAACATGATGTAACTGTGACTAATGTTGTGGTTTCTTCAGTGATGACTTCCGTAGACACTTCAACCGACTCAGAAGATGAAGTTTCAAAGCCAGCTAAACTGGTGGTTGACGATTCGGTGGAAGATTCTGTTGAAGTGGTAGCTTCTGGAGCAATTGATGTGGTGTAGGATTCAGAAGTGGACTCAGATGAAGACTCAGACGCAGAAGAAGATTCAGAAGAAGACTCAGAAGAGGCCTCAGAAGAGGACTCAGAAGAGGACTCAGAAGAGGACTCAGAAGAAGATTCAGAAGAGGACTCAGAAGAAGACTCAGAAGAAGACTCGGATGAAGACTCAGAAGAAGAGGCAGAAGACGATTCAAAAGAGGACTCAGAAGAGGTTTCAGTAGTAGTTGGTGATTCACTAGAAGAAACGCTTGAAGATTCACTGGTAGATTGTGTTGAGGTAATAGCTTCTGGAGCAATTGACGTGGTGTAAGATTCAGTGGAAGACTCAGAAGAGGACTCAGAAGAGGACTCAGAAGAGGACTCAGAAGAAGACCCAGAAGAGGACTCAGAAGAGGACTCAGAAGAAGACTCAGAAGAGGACTCAGAAGAGGACTCAGAAGAGGATTCAGTTGATGATTCACTAGAAGAAATACTTGAGGTAGCAGATTCTATAGCAGAAGTTGTAGAAGAAGAGTCAATTGAGGACTCTATTTCAGTAAGGGGACACCATGTTGTAGACTCCGTAACAACCCCATGCGTAGTTATGGTTATAATAGAAACCAATGCTGAAGAAGTCCGTGAGACACAGTGCTGATTTGAGCAAGATGTGACTGTAACAACTGTTGTAGTATCATCAGTGACAATAAATGTGGAGACTTGTGGTGATTCCGAAGTAGTTTCGAATCCAGCCAATGTTGTGGTAAAAGATTCTGAAGAAGTCACAGAAGAAGATTCACTAAAGGATGTTGAAGACACAGACGATAAAGTACTGGAAACTTCAGCTGATGCTTCGCTGGAAGAGGATATATCAGAAGTAGTTGGAACTTCAGTTGGAGAAGGAGATGGGTATGGAAGATAAACGGTCTCTTCCTCTATTTCGACCACTGTTTCAGTTGAATCATAAGTCAATGGACACCAAGTAACATATTCCGTAGTAAAACCGTTTACTGTGATGGTAGTCGTTGAAAGCAAAGCATCCGAAACTGTTTCAGAGCAGATGTTGCTAGAACAAGACGTAATGGTAACAACGATCGTTTCCTCTAGCGTAGTGGTTGTTAAAGCAGCTTCAGAAACAGCTAAGAATAAAGTAAAAATGAGTGACAGAGTTTGGAAGCTTTTCATGCTGTGAATTTGAAGGAGTGTTGATTGGAAAAGAACTTCATTACGGCAGGAAAGACGCTGGGCACCGACATCTTATATAGACGTTAACATTGAAAACCTTTCGGTATAATAGTTCATTTCTCACGTCATTTTGATGAAACCGATTCGAAACAGATGCGAGACAAGTGTGAAGCAGATTCAAAACATCACCGAACGTTTTAGGTGTAGGTTTTGGGGCACTGTGGTGTGCATGAACTGGGATTCTCTCATATAGTTAAAATGCTTGATATTGGTACTCCTTTCGGTCCGGGCAACAACAAAGAAGATTCGAAACAATGGAACCTGAAACAAATGGTACATATTGGGCCGCTTCGAGAGATCTGGTGTTTCAGAACTGTTTCACAGCTGACCATATTTCTTCTTTTATCACCGGTCAAAGCAGGACCATGTGCCTGATATTGCATGATTGAAGCGGATGATTTATATTTAGCTCCTGCAACTTTGACACTTTCGTCTAAAGTGTGCACGGGGTCTAACTACTTTAATCTGTGAGATGACCTCAGATCCTGAGTGTGAGCTGTACATGTGAGATATGAGACAACCATAAATCTGTGAACCTCGGCCGAAAAATCAGGGCTCGACATTGTAAGACCATCACAATAATCAGTCAAAGATCATGAAGTGTGTCAGATGAAAGAAGCACAAAGCATTGTTTTCGTTTACGATTTCCGACCATAATTGACCGGAAATCAAACCATCCAAGGCACGTAATGATTCCGCATATGGATATTACCCTATTGGGGAGTTTCTCTACGTTTTCTGCATGCTCGAAAAACACGGAACTGGAAACCTTCTTTGCACACAGGAACAGACACCACAGAGGAGCACACAAGGGAGACACTTTCACTGTCTAACGCTGGTCCATTCCATACATCCCATACCCCCAAAAGTAAATTCAGGGTCTTTCAACTCTTTAAATCCAGGACATACCTAGCTGAATCAATCGGTTTTCTGTTCCTTGTTGGCTGAGTATTATTGTGGAGATCTATTGCCCGGCAGTAAATAGCAAAGCATCGAGAACATTTACAAGGCAGGATTTCACTCCTATTACCCTGCGTTTTGGATATTAGTTCAAGTTACACATTTTTGCATCATGCATCTCGGTACTCAACAGGCACATACAGGGAATGCTGTCATTATAAATGCTGAACAAGTCATAAATAGCACCACCCATTCTAAATCAAATATGGATTCTTCGAGCAGTTCGAAGGTCAGAAGCAGATCTACTTCATTGGGTAAACTGCTGAACATGGGCCAATCAACGCCTAGCCTTCAAAATGACGCTTCGGCTGCGCCCAAAACAGAATCTACTGGTGCTCACAGCTTGACACCAGCTCCATCAGATGAATCAAATGAAGATTTTCCGGCCAATTCTTCCACTGAAGTCACTCAAGAGCGTACACATCAACCACCACCCGTCGAGAGGAAACTCTCCACCAAACTCAAGAGCCTATTCAAGAAAAGTCCCTCAAACACAAACTCCCCTATTTTGAAATCTAAGGAAAGCAAATCAAAGGATGGAAACGATGATATCGACAATGACCGAATCGAGTTAGAACTTCCAACAGAGTTGAAGCAAGATCCAGAGAAAGTCAATGAAATTGATTCTTCAAACACAAAATCGTCATTCTTTGCGCAAGCTGCCAGAAGAATGCGTTCTCCATCATCCCCAAATCCTATAAGTAAACCTGATACTAAGAAACAACAGTTTACTGTCTCATCACAACCATATTTCAAACACCAGGGGTTACCTCCACATGCAGGTAATGTTCAAATTGATCACTCTGGACTGATAGATAACAATGAGCACGGGCCACTTCCATTTGCACTAAAAGAGAACAATGAATCTTCAAGCGAGTTTGAATTTACCGGGAAGAATACACACAAGAACCACGCGCCAGCTGGTACTGAACCTGAGCTGGACTCACTTGCTGCACACTCCAAGAGTAATCCTGACACTGTTAAGAAGCCAGTGTTAAGAAGAGTTGCATCAGCCCCATTAAATATAATATCTGAATCTGACAATGAGAAGAAATTGGAGAATATTGCTGAAGATCGACCTAAGACGAGACCACGTAAGATTTCATTTCTGTCACATTCCATCAAAGTGGCAGATTTACAAGTGGGTCCTCAATCTTTTGAAAAGATTAGACTTTTGGGGAAAGGCGATGTTGGTAAGGTTTACCTAGTTCGTGAATTGGCAACAGATAAGTTATTTGCAATGAAGGTGTTAAATAAGAAAGAGATGATTCAAAGGAATAAAATTAAAAGGGCACTTGCTGAGCAAGAAATACTAGCCACATCGAACCATCCGTTCATAGTGACATTATATCATTCATTCCAATCAGAGGAGCATTTATATCTATGCATGGAATACTGCATGGGTGGTGAATTTTTCAGAGCACTACAGACAAGAAAGTCAAAATGTATACCTGAACTGGATGCGAGATTTTATGCCAGTGAGGTTACTGCAGCACTTGAATATTTGCATTTAATGGGATTCATATACAGAGATCTTAAACCAGAAAACATCTTGTTGCATCAATCTGGACATATCATGTTGTCAGACTTTGATCTATCGAAACAATCAGAATCTACAAAAAATCCTTCACTTTCGGTGAATTTCAGCAACAAGAACCAGATGAATCTAGATACCAAGATCTGTATTGATGGGTTTAGAACAAACTCATTTGTTGGTACTGAAGAATATATTGCTCCTGAGGTCATTGGTGGTAAAGGCCACACCGCTGCAGTTGACTGGTGGACTTTGGGTATTTTGATTTATGAGATGTTGTTCGGTACAACTCCTTTCAAAGGCGCCAACAGAAATCAAACATTCTCACAGATTTTGAAATCTGATGTTACCTTCCATGATAGTACCCAGCAAATCTCATCACAGTGTAAAAATCTGATAAAGAAACTTTTGATCAAAGATGAAAACAAACGTCTAGGTTCTAGCTTAGGGGCTTCTGATATCAAAAATCACCCCTTCTTTAAGAATGTTCAGTGGGCCTTATTAAGGAATCAAAAACCTCCAATGATTCCAGTCCTTTCTAAGAATGGTGTTGATTTCCACAAGGATCACAATGACCCTGGCACTGGTCACAGATCATCATCGATTGATATTTCAAATGATAAAGTTTTAGAAGTGCCGTACGATGATCAATTTGATGAAAGTCAAGAAACTGATCACGAAAACGGGAACAGTGAGTCTGATGGACAAGAGAGATCTAAGTCAATTGATCCATTCCAGGATTTTGATTCAATGACGTTGATCCATGATAACAGCTCACACGATCAACAAAATGATCCTATGATTTATGGTCTCGGCACCTCATATGGCTCGGTTAGTTATACCATCACCAACGAAAATAGACCTAGGAGCTCAAGTAAGGGCCTTTTCAAAAACAAGTTTTAGGACTGGAAAACATAAAAACAAACAGTGGTCTGCATTTTTATACAATTGCCCATTTTTCACTATTTTTTTTTGGTACTCGATGAATGTTTTATTTAGAACGTTTATATACATAAGAACATCCTGTTTCAGTGACTTGTAGACCTAGTTAGTTCACTCGATCTTTTCCAAAATTTTTACAACTTCAAGGGGATCGAGAAGTTCAGTAGTTAGTAGTTTCTTAACACTGGAGAACAATTGTAACCTTCTGTTCTGTTCAACTTCGGCTTTCCTTTCCTGTGATTTCAAAAACGCAATATTCAAGATCTCTTTGTCAATACCCGCCAAATTTGCCACGTTCAACCCATATGAACTTGAGCTCATCCCTTTTCTTAGCTCATACAAAAATGTAATCTTAGGCCAACTGATCTCTTCATTGTTGGAAGTTGACTTTTGGTTTTCCTCAATGAAACCCATATGGTAGTTTTCAACTTGCGGATACTTATTCTTCAGTTTACAGATTGATGGAAAATGTGTGATGAATAAGACAAAGGTGTTCTTGCACAGTTTTCTTTGAGTCAAGAGATACTCCAATATGGATTCAGCAATACTTATTCCATCCACTGTTCCTGTTCCTCTCCCCACTTCATCAAGGATAACCAACGCATTACCTTTACAAGACTCCAACTCTTCCAAGATCTTGGAAACTTGGGACATCTCGATATAAAATGTACTTTCACCTCTAATCAGATCATCCTTTGCACCCATTCTAGTTAGGATCTTATTGAAACAGGACAAAACTGAGTTGGAGTCTGCGGGGATGAAACAACCAATCTGGGCCATTATCTGAATCAAGGCAACTTGTTTTACCAATGAGGACTTACCACCCATATTGGGACCAGTGATTATTAGATGTGATGAATTTTCATCCATGTGTATGCTGTTTGGAACAATAGAGTTCGTAGTGTTGAGGGATTCAATAATAGGATTTCTCGAGTTCTTTAAGTTGATCAGCTTTGTGGACGAGTCTGTGAATTGTGGACGTGAGTAGTCAACTTGTGATGATATTGTCGTTAATGATAGAAGGCAGTCAAATCTGGCTAATTCTTGAATGATTATGCTTAATGATTCATACTTATCTGCCAATTTCTTGGTAAATCTACTGAATATCTCGTGTGATATGTTCACGTAGACTTCTTGATGATATTTCAGCTTTTGATAAAGACTTGAAGAAGTTGGAGTTCTAAATCGTGATATGGTCTTTGTGGAGTTTATTTTTAACCAATCTTTAGGAACCGCTTTGAGCAATGCATTCCTAACTTCGATCAGATACGGTTCCTTTTGTTTCTCAACATAATCTAAACTTGGTCTTAACAACACCTTTCTGATGTTTCCCAATTCTTCTTTCAGTTCATCCTGGATTGACTTTATGATCCTGTCTTGCTCCAATATGTCATCAATAGCAATGAACTCATGGAGGTAGTTCATGTTGAAATATTTAGAGACATGATCCTCGTTGGAATCATCCAGTGCATATTGCGAATTAATAATTCTGATCAAGTCGTTTGGTTTCAAATCAAGAATCTCTTTGATTAAACGTTTGAAGATATCGGACAAATACTTTGAGTTCAATCTGGAAACGATATCAAACTTCCCAAATTTTATAATGACATTCTCTAACTCTGTGAACTTGAACAAAAAAGTGTACAGTTCCTTTCTTTTGATTTTGGCATAATTTAACCTGTTTAAGTTTTTCTCCAAATCTTGGCAGTTTTTCAAGACACTATTTGCCAGACTTTCCAAAAAATGGTTAAAATTACTCTTTATCTCTTCAACAGCATCTAATCTATGATTTATAAGATCGACATGAATCAAGGGACTCAAGATCCATCTTTTCAATAATCGATATCCAAATTTGGTTCTTGTGTGATCCAACACCCAGATCAACGAGCCTTTTTGTTCTTCATTGGTCGAATTTCTCAAAATCTCCAAATTCTCTAAAGTGTTACTGTTAATGATCATTGAATTTGAATGACTAAATGGAATGAAGTTTGATAGTTTAGTGAATGCCGAGTCTAGTTGAAACTCTTTCAGGTATTCAATGAGCAACGAACAGCATATTTGAAAGTTCTTAGATTTTGTAAACATAAACTCAACGATGGAATCATCTATGACTTCATTCACTAGGTTTAAATAATGATCTTTTTTCAAGATTGGATAAGTTATCACTCTTAAGTTATGGTTCAAATTGAGCTGATTTATGACTTTTTCAGTTTCGGGGGACAGACTATTCTGAAAGTATAAAAACTCTAGCGGTTCTAAATGAGAAAGTCTAGTTCTAAGTTCAGTTCTCAAAAACTCCACATCAGCGAATTCATCATGTATAATGTCACCAGTTAAAGGCTGGAACGAGACTAATGTTATCAGTCCTTTTTCTTCAATTATGGATACTATTGAATCAGAAGTCTTATCCGACTTGATCCCCACGTTATTCTTATCATCGTATTCAACATACGTTGCCTTCGTAAAGACATTTGTAAGCTTTCTTTTGAATAAGCTTGAACCTCCGGAATCAACATTCTTTATGGTGCTCGTCTCAACCTGGTCAACAACTCCAACTTTCAATCCATTATCCAATAGTCTCTGTAGATGGATATGCAACCTTGGTTCAGGAATCGAACAATATGCCAGTTTGCTATACTGTAGATCTTGAACTGTCTCATTCAGGAGGTTAATCTTACCTGGGACTAGCATGATGTTCAGGATTTTTGAAACTTTGACAGCATCTTCACAGAAAAACTTGTACTTGTAGCCCACCTGAATAGCCAGCACTTTATCCAGATGATTGAGTTTGAAATCTTTGGCTTGTTGTTCCAGTGGCGTGAGTGTAGCTTTCTTGGCCTTCTTTGTAGGCTTCACTGGTTGTTCCTCCTCAAGGTCGGATTCCTCCTCAGTATTAGCTGTATCATTTGATGATATCAAGTAAGAAGTCTGGTTGAGTTTCGCCTTGAACTGTTCATGAACGAGCTTTTGCTCATCTGTAAGCTCAGGCGCAAGTAGATTCTTCCTATCGTACTTGAACCCTTCCACTTTGGTGCCGATCTTCGGTTGTCGGACGCTAGAAACCTCTATTATGTCAGAATCATTGTCAATTTCTATCACGTCGTGGTTTGTAACCTGTGAAACTGTGCTGTTCGTGGCTTTCCTAACTGGACTCTTTTGAAAGAACCGCGAGATTGAGGGTTGACTCATCCTCTGTATAAAAAAAAGGGGGCCTGATACGAGGATAGGACTGTAGCTGTGCAGTAGTCTCTTTTTAATGGCCTATATAACACTGATGAAGATGAAGATGGTGATGATCCAGCGTGTCCCGATCAAAAAGGAAACAGTGTTCACGTGCTGGAGCATGTGACTGTACTGCCTTCTCACTGTCTCTGTACCATGACACAATATTACATAATATGACATCACTCTGCGCCACGGTCGGCCGGAGATTGGGGAGCGGCGGCGTGCGAATCACGTGTTTGCAGCCACTTCCTCATTTATCCACCACAGTTTGCCAATTTGGCACAATGTTTTGTCGGTTTGCAATTTGCAACAGGGAAATTTCTCGTTGGGTCCGAGACAAAGTTTTACTTTCCCCAATAGTGGAACAATAGTTCTTTGTTCGCACGGTTCTCTCGTCCTCACCTATTCAAACCTGGCTCTGTGTCTACAGATCTCCAGGTATGATCAAACCTCCCTTCTTACAACTCAACACTGCTGGCTACGGTCCGGGACCTGCGGCTGATACTCCGGTTTCCTTCAAATCTGCCGTCACTAATGATGTTTTCTCAAAGGTCAACACGGGTAACGAGGAAACTGAGAAGGAATACTGTTATGGTGGGTACCATCCTGTGAAGATCCATGAGAAACTTGGCCCAAGAAAGAACTACAAGATTATCAGAAAGCTAGGCTGGGGCCAGTTCTCTACCGTCTGGTTGGCTTTGGATACTATCCACAGTCAGTACTACGCTCTGAAGATTGTCAAATCCTCGGAAAGCTATACTGAGGCAGCTCTGGATGAGATCAGTCTGCTCGAGAGAGTCGCCAATAAGGACCCAACCCATCCTGGCCACAAGTATCTTGTGAAGCTATATGACTGGTTCTACCATAATGGGCCTAATGGTCAACATGTTGTCATGGCTTTTGAAGTCTTGGGAGAGAGTTTGCTTAACTTGCTAACCACCTTCCATAACGAGAAGACTTACAAAGAGATGAACCTCAAGCAGTTTGGTAAAACGTACGGAGGGCTACCTCTCAACGTCATCAAGAAGATCACGAGACAGATCTGTCTGGCTCTGGATTATTTACACCGTGTGTGTGGCCTAATCCACACTGATCTCAAACCAGAAAATATCCTGATTGAGATCAAGGACGTTGAGAAGTTCATAGCACTCTTGGACTTACCTGAACCATTGGATCCACATGAGAACCATTCTCGTACTCCTATCAAGAACTCAAACCCCTTGCCATCCCCATTATTGAGATCAGAATCATACTCCCATTTCCACATGTCTCCAAAATCAAAATCACGCTCGAAGAATAAATCCTCAATGAGTCCAAATAGTTCAGACAGATCATCTATCAACTATTACGAAAACTACACAACTGATTCGATGCTTGGTTCAAGTTCATCCGTCTCACCAACTTTAAACGTTCATCATCCGAGCACTTTACACCATTCTTGCACAGTCACCACTTCGGAAGCTGATTCAGATTCTGAAGAGGAATTAGAAGAACATGAGGAAGGTTTCACTGATGATGGAAACCATTATCAGCAAAACTTTTTTGTTCCAAAATCATTCAAATTCAAAGAAAATTCAACGGTGGAAGAAATGGAAGATCTTGAATCTTTAATCAACGTCAAGATTGCTGATTTAGGTAACGCCTGTGCTTATAACTATCACCCTACAAACAACATTCAAACAAGACAATACCGTTCTCCTGAAATCATCCTTGGTTCCAAAACTTGGGGTGCATCTGCAGATTCTTGGAGTCTTGCATGTCTTGTGTTTGAACTAATCACTGGTGATTTCTTATTCAGTCCTAGCCATTCCGAAACATTTTGCAAAGATGAGGATCATTTAGCTCAGATGATTGAGTTGTTGAATCCTCCAAAGGATGAGTTGATCACCTTGTTGAAGTCAAATTGTAAGTATAAGGAATACTTTTTTGAAATTTATAAAGATGAAATGAGCGATGGTGGAATCGAAGTTGAGCTTCGCAAGATCAAAAAACTCAAGTTTTGGTCACTGAGTGATGTTTTGATTGATAAGTATCATTTTGAAAATGCAGAGGCGCACAAGATCTCTGATTTCCTATTGCCTCTGCTCAGATTAAATCCAAAGGATCGTGCAGATTTAGGTGGTTGGTCTAACCATAGTTGGTTAGATGATCCTTCCCTCAGTGAGGAGGAGAATGAAGAAATTGGCTTTGTCGATAGACCATGTGGCTCTTGTGGTGAGGATATCAAAGGCTGGCATAAGACATATGTCAGACCTGATCATCATAATCATCATCATCACCATCATCATCATCGATGATTATTGGTATGAAAGTCTCGGTCTCGTTGCGGAATACGCTGGTTCGTTCGTTTTGCTGAAAAGAAAAAAGAGTTGGTTTATAGGTTTGGTATATGGTTTGATTTGGTTAAGATTGTCTAATAATTAGTATTATCATTATTATTATTACTATTACTATTATTATTATTGTTATAAAGTGTTGTTTGATTCATTTTTGTTTTGATTTGTTTTTTTGAGAATAACTAGCGGTTACAGGTAATTTTTATGTTGTGTCTTTTGTGTTGAATTAATATCTATGGAAAATAATACTCTTGAAGTAGCTATGTTAGATTATTACATTTATGCCTGATTTATCCCCTATACACATGATTAACGTTCTTCACGATCCATATCATCGTTTCTACCTCTACCTTTCTTCTTTTTACCTTTACCCTCTTGGAACTCTTTCGTCTCTCTAATAGCTTCTGCAACAGCCTTATCAACGGTATCATGTAAACTCAAGATGATATCTCTATCAGGGACATCTTTCGGAAGTTTCATCTCAATGACGGATTCAATTCTTAAGATCAACTCCAAATCATACTGCGTGACTAAACTTATTGATTTACCGGATCTACCGGCTCTTGCAGTTCTTCCAACTCTATGGATGTATGCCTTTGAGTCAGTTGGAATATCGTAGTTGATGACAATATCCACCGATGGAATATCCAAACCTCTTGCTGCCACATCAGTGGCAACTAGGATGTTTCTATCACCTGATTTGAATTTATTCAAGGCACCTAATCTCTGAGACTGAGTTAACTGCCCATGTAATGGGATTGCGGAGAATCCCAACAATCTTGCCAATAGGGCAGTTCTTTGAGCATGTGCACATGTTCTTGTGAAAATAATGATGGATTTACCCATATATTCGTTTAACAGGTATATCAGATAGGTGTTTTTGTACCCATCAGGCACAACCATCAGCGTTTGTATTAGCGTGTCAACAGTGGAGTATTTATTTGAGACGGCAACTCTAACTGGGTTACTTAATGAAGCTCTCTGTAGTTTTTCAATCTTGGAGGTCATGGTGGCAGAAAACAGGTATGTGGTTCTCTCTCTTGGAATAACCTTAAAAATTTTATCCAATACAGGACCGAATTCCATATCTAACAGTCTGTCAGCTTCATCCATAACAAGGAACTTTAACGCTCTTAATGAAAATCCTTTAGTGTGTTCAAGATGATCCATCAATCTACCTGGAGTAGCGACAATAACGTGAGGTTTTCTCATCAAATCCCTAGCTTGGTCCATCATATCCATACCACCTACAATAGTGGTACATCTCAATCCAATTCCTGATCCCAATGCATCAAAAGTTTCTCTGATTTGGTATGCCAGTTCCCTCGTTGGTGCCAGCACACAGGCGAAGAACGGGGTTTGCGCATCCCATAACTTCTGCAGGATAGGAATAGCGAAAGCTGCTGTTTTACCAGACCCAGTTTGCGCGAGACCAATGATATCACGACCTTGTAAACCATAAGGAATGGCCTCGGCCTGGATAGGTGTTGGTTTATCGAACTTCATGTCTTGACAGGCCTGGAGCAGCTCAGGAATCAAGGCCAGATCGTTGAACGAGGCGAATTTTGGTGCCTCTGAAGAATCAACCTCGATTTCAGTCTTTGATGAAGCCTTTGATGGTTGTGTCTCTTCATCATCTTGAACGGCGGTTGGATTCTTCTTCTGTTGTTCAAGCAGTGCCTTTCTCTTTATTTTTTCAGCCAAAGACATCACCGTGTCCTTCTTCGAGGACTTGGAAGACTTCTTGGCCACTTTACCCTGTGCATTCATCGTCAAACTACCCATTCTTGTCCAAATAGCCTCTGTTACTAGCCAAAATAAAAGTTGAAGTTTTTTCTTCGCGGGAAGTTCTGTGGTGTGCGGATGTCATCGCATCTGAAAAATTTACTACATGAAAATATTCACAGAGTTTTCGCCCATAAGCAGTTGGAAACACACTAATTGCACAGATCAGAGCTTTAAGATGGCCAAAAGAAGAGTAAGTGGGCGTGCCTTAGACTGTTTCAGATACGGCGACTAACAATCTACAGCAAAAATCAAGAACGCATGCCGTACCAACGCCGGATGAGGTTGCAAAGATCCCTCGCTCCATGGTGTTGAGAATAGGCTCCAACATGAAGAACCATTCCTTGACCCAACTAGTGAAGGACATGAGAAACATCATGCAGCCACACACTGCCATCAAGCTTAGAGAGAGGAAAGCAAACAAGCTGAGGGATTTCGTCGTGATGGCTGGTCCGTTGAATGTCTCACATCTAATGATCTTTTCACAATCTGAAGCAGGTGTCACACAGTTAAGACTAGCAAGAATGTCCAGAGGTCCAACAATCACCTTCAAAGTCGATAACTACTCCCTGTGCAAAGATGTCAGAAAGATACAGAAGAGTCCTAAATCCATCACCAGTGAATCAAAAGAATTTTTAAACCCTCCATTGCTAGTGTTGAACGGGTTCACCAATCCGTCAAAGGCCCCACCACACGAAAAGTTGATCATCACCACGTTCCAGAACTTATTCCCTCCAATCAAGCCGCAAACTGCTAAAGTCAGCTCTGTTAAGCGTGTCTTGATGGTCAATAAGAACGAGGATGGCACAATCGATATACGTCACTATACCATAGACACCAGAAACGTGGAAGGTTCTAAAACAGTTAGAAAATTGATCAATGCAAGAACCCACTTGAAGAAGCGTCTGCCTAATCTAAATCGTGTCACGGATGCATCTGAACTGCTTACTGATCCATATGCCAACGGAGCTGGGTTCACTAGTGATTCTGAGGTGGAAGAGGACAGTGTTGTTGACGTCCAGGATGACAGTGTCCAGGCGATGAGTAAGAAGCAAGCTGAAAACGCAGCAGAACAAAACAACGTTCGTAAGAAGGCCATCAAGTTGACTGAGATTGGACCACGTTTGAGATTGAGCTTGACTAAAATCGAGGAGGGGATCTCCTCTGGGAAGGTGCTGTATCATCACGATATCAAGAAGTCAAAGAAGGAGTTGGCTGAGCTAGAGAAGAAGCATATCGAGAAGCAGAAATTGAAAGATGCCAGAAAGAAAGAACAGGCTGACAACATCAATGCTAAGAAGGCCAAGAAAGAGGCTAAAAAGGAGAGAAGAAAGAAACGTCAGGAGGAGCTTGAAGCTGGTGGTGAAAAGCCAGATGAGGATGATGAGGATGGCGAGGATGATGAAGATGATGAGGATGACGAGGATGAGATCCCAGAGGACTTGGACAGTGATCTGTACAGCGACGTGGACGAGATCGAACCTGACTCTGAGTAGGTGTATAGCATTAGTGTATGTTTTTTAGGCAAGGAGTGGTAGATATCATGGCAGACTTGCGCAATAGTAATAAGCGTAGTGTGAAGAGAGTAGTTAGTGAGTATTTCAACAACGGTAGTAGTAGGTGGTAAGTAACAAGTAGTGATAAGTCTTAAATAGTAGCAGTATTGGTGATTGTAGTAAAAAGGCAGATTATAAACAATGGAGGAAAGTCGAGTAAACCTGTTCTAGAATCTCTTTTGACTACTATACACTCGAAGGCTATACTTCTGCTTGTATTGCACCAACGTCTCGTATAGAACAAACAAAGCCAAAAAGCTTCCGAAAAGAGGACTCTTCACTGGTTAGATCCGATGTTCTATGGTCACGTGCCCAACGTTGCTCCGAGTTGCTCCGAGTCCAGCCCATTTTTAAAGCGCGGATGACTAAGCCATGTAAGGGCCTAACATGCCAGATCGCCAATGACACAATCTATTACTTTACTTTACACCGTCCCAAGCCATCATTTCCCTAAGCAGCACGAGGTCACGAGACCCAACTATCAAGAGCGTGGAGGGTGGCGAGCGAGTCGCATACTGTCAGGTTAATCGGCTGAAACGCATCACTATCAACAGCTGCCATATACATCAGGGCTGTTTCTTCCTTCTTCACCGAGGATTCGCCTGTTTCCCAAGGAAGCCCTGTGTTTTTTCCCCCATAACAAAGCAATAAGCGAACATGGACCACCGTGAAGTCGAGTGGGAGCCAGATGAAGCGGTCACACAGTGCCCGTTGTGTCATCACAAATTCTCCTTCTTCTATCGACACCACCATTGCAGACGCTGCGGGAAGGTTATCTGCGGAAGCTGTTCCACAGCCAGATTGGCGTACAATCCTGGCGATGTGATTGCGTCCCCACCATACAATATGTTTATGGAATCACACGATGCGCTTCATAGGACGTGTGACCTGTGTGTGGAGGAGCTGTTGCTGCTGAATGGCAACCGACATGAGTCAGACACGGCGTTTCAAAGCGAGCCAGTCGAGGTCCCCTCCGCTTCAGGTTATCTGAAAGACATCACCGTGCAAAGGAGCACGTTGCTAGTGCAGGATGATCAGTCAGAGAGCGGTATATGCCCCGTGTGTGGTGAGAATATCGCCACGCGGACAGATCAGGCGAGAGAAGAGCACGTTAACTCTTGTTTGATCAAGGCTGAATTCTCTGGCTCGCCGGACCAGAAGCGGACAAGCAATCGAATGCTAGTCTACGATATCCCATACCCTGAGAAGAAACCGTTGATTGTATCTTGCTCCGACTCAACATTACCGGATGAAACGGTATCTTTAACTAATGAGAAGCCCGTGGAGTATGAAGAATGTGTCATTTGTCTTGAGGAGTTGCTACCGGGTGATAAAGTTGGTAGGCTAGAATGTTTGTGTGTTTACCACTACAAATGCATCAAGAGTTGGTTCAGGAGAAAGGGGCCAGGAGATTGCCCCGTGCACGCTGTTCATCTATGATGTATGATTAATGGGTATTTATTTATTGATTTCGGGTGGATATGGGTATGGATTTCGCTGGCTGGGCTATTCGGGTTGTCGTTTCTCTGTTTATGTGTATATTAATTTGATTTTATGTTGTTTGTGAACATATATGCTAATCACCTATACGAGGCTGAGTGGTGGCTTGGTTTGGTCGTAGTGTCAGGATATCGAAGCAGACTGTTCCTAATGTAGTCGGCTCAAGTGCATACATTTCACGAATTTATTAGTGCCAAAAGCTGTAATCCAAGAAACCTCAACAAGCGGAAAAGAGCAAATAATACATATCCTTAGATCAGGGTTTTATCCTTGATAACCTCAGGGCCATCCTGAAATCTTCTACATGGGCCAGGATATCAACAAAACATTCAACATAGTAAATCAAAAGCAAAAGCTATTTGATTGGCATATTTCACTACATTTTGTCTGCCTTAGTTAACTGTGACTCTAGCTTAAAGCAATTGCACATTAGAAAATGCGAGATAGCTACTAGCTGTCAGTAGTAAGAGAATGCAACACAATTGAAAAGAATCCAAATTCAATTAGTTAACGCTAAGAATGGACAATCGATCGGGAAGATGATTACGTAATATATCCGCTTTCGTAGTGCAAAAAGGTAAACAAAACGAAAAACTAATACCTTCGACATACAACATCTAAAGATTGCACTGAGCAGAAATGGAAAATCCTCATGAGCAGGTACAGAATGCGCTTCTCGCACGTATAATAAACAATGTGGTAAGTTAAGTTATGTCAGGTTCACGTTGAGTTTAATACTAACAGGAACACCAGGAGAGATTAAACGAGAGCGTTGGGATACTTAATAACTCGTTGAAGGTAAGTAGAGAGCAATCTCATTATGCACCATCATAATATGCTAACAGAGATATAGGAATCTAATAAAGATAATCTACACGTTGAGTTGGTGGCGCAGATGTGGGAGAATTACCAGACAAACGCAGACTTTAATTTGGAAGCAACGGGGAACAAGAAGCCTCCGCTATAGGAACACCAACCATGGAAATGTGCACTTAATCATTGGTTTCCTGGCTAAGTGTGATGAAATCTCTTAGTACATGTGAATAACCAGAGAATATATGACCCTAGTATTTATTATACAAGTGTAAAAAAAATGAACAAAAGCAGACTGATCTGTGGACAAACATGAAATATATAGATGTAGTGCATTTTACCACTCAATCATAGCCAACAACAATGGAGAACTTAAGGTATTGCAGTGCATTTCATCAACAAAAATCAACTCGAATAAAACACCACGCAAATTTACACCTCTTGGACTCCTTCTTTCTTTTTAAAAACAACCTCATCCATTCAATAACAGCCTATCACATATCTGATAAGCCACTTTGAAAACTCCCCTATTGCTGAGTTGGCAGCAAGCCGAAACGCTTCTTTAAGGTGACTCTTTGTCTTGAGTACTTGTCATCTGGAGAGAATCTTGCTGGGTGGGCAGACTTGGTGATTTCACCGTCACCTGTGATCTTCTGCAAGGTGTAGATTCTTTTTCCGTCTGTGTCTAAGGTGTACATCAAATGCATCGTGGGCTGGTGGTCTGTAGTAGTGGTTGAGTAGCGTCAAAAGGCTCTTTCTGAGATGAGCTTCATTTTTTTTTGTGTGAAATTTTTCCTTTGATTTTTCGATGCCTCCGAATTAGGTAATCAAACGGTAGGCACACCGTCGATTTATTCCCGATGCAACTCCGACAGCTTCGAAAACAGCTTTTGATCTCAGTGTCAACAGCAATAGTTCATTGTTCAGCTGCTGTGCGTACAGGGAGACGTGTTCGTGATGTCTGGAAATGATCAGTTTGCAGACCTGCTCGCAGCGTTTTCAAAGCCGAAGGATGACGCTAAATTGACTTTGGCAGAGAGACAGAGGCTGGCATCAAACTCACCGTTGAACAGCTTCAATAACAACACTGGCAGGTCAACTACAAACCAATGGGCAGATCTGGATCTCTTGAGCAGGACTAGCTCAGTTAAGTCAAGCACTCAGGCGACAGGAAAGAACACCCCGGACTCGAACAACCTCTTTGAGGGGTTTGACGTTGTGAATCGGACAAACGCAGGTGGTATATCGAACGGCCAAGTTTTCAACACCAACTCTTCCAATGAGGATGACTTATTTGAAGGCTTTCTATCAAAGTCATCAACAACCTTTTCTCAGCAACAACAGCAAAATCTTGCTGGTGAGATGGACCTACTGGGTGATACCACATATCCAGTGCCCGATAACTCAACACAGAATGCTAGTCAAGATCTCGATGACCTGTTTGCTGTTTTCGATAAGCCACCGAAACCAGAACCACCATTGGTCAATCCCAAACCAGTTAACATTGTTGATAGCTCGATTCTACTAAACTCAGATGTCTCCTCAAGACCCAGAAAGGCGACACCGCCAGTTAATGATGAGTCCCGTGATGAAGCCATCTCTGCTATAGTCGACATGGGGTTTGATATTGATCAAGCAAATGATGCTTTGAACCATACTTCCACAGGAGTAGATGTACAGCAGGCGATTAGTTATATCATGAACGCGGCTCATCAGAAAGCCAGAGCAAAACAGGGATTACCTAAAGAGCATGAAAGTCATTCTTCATCAGGGTCTTCATCAGTTTTCAGTGGTAAGAGCACTGAACAGTATTTTAATAACTTTTCAAACATCTTAGGAAATGTCAGTAGCAAGGTGGTCAATGAGGCTTCGAGATTCTTCAATTCGCCTTCAACTTCAAGCGACGGAAAACCTGCATGGATGAAAGAACAGTCAAGATACAAATCACAGAATAGAGACTATGAGGAGGATCCCGGTGAGCTTGATGAGGAGACTATCAGACGATTGACGTTGAAAGAGAATGAAAAACAAAGACACAGAGATCTGGAGAGACAGCGAGAGAGAATGCAACGCGATCATCCTACTAGAACGGAGACATCTTCCGCTCCGATTCCAACTTTGAGGCCACCAAAACAACCAGCTAGAGCCCATTCCACCAGACCATCATCGTCCCAGCAACAAATACCTCCAGAACAAGGAAATAAACAACAGGAAGATGTGGATCTCTTTGCACCATTACCTTCGAAGAGTTCCCGTTCAAGAGAACAAGAAGTGGATTTATTCTCCTCTCCAGCACCACCAAGACGTCCAACATATAACAATGACGAAATGAAAACTTCATCAAGAAGACGAAATAAACCTTCATCATCAATCCCAACCCCGCAGAAGGTCAACCAAGTCAGAACTGCTAATAGTTCGATAAGTTCTACACAATTAGAATTTTTCAAAGATTCAAGAGAACAAGGTGGTATCGCGTTCAAGAATGGTGATTTTGCCACGGCATTGACGCATTATCAAACTGCCTTAGACGCATTGCCTTCCGCACATCCTTTGAGAATCATAGCATACTCAAACTGCATCACGGCTTATTTCAAGGCTGGTGAGAACAAGAAAGTTCTTGAGTTAGCCGAGCTTGCAAATGTGCTGATTGGACCAGAGAGAGGTGTTAATGAAGATGTTGAGCCTGGGAAGCCGATCAAAGACTTTTGGATCAAGATCAACACTAAAAAGGCTGAGTCTTTAGAACATTTAGAGAAGTTCAAAGAGGCACAAAACGTGTGGGTTGAATTGATTGAAAATGGTTCAGCAACTAAGATCTCGTTAGATGGTAAACGCCGTTGTCAAAGCAACTTGGCGCCCCCACCCGCAAAGCATTCGACTCCAAAACCGGCTGCTTCAGAGTCAAGACAATCAGCATCTAAGTCAGCCCCTGAATCTATCCATATGAGAAAGCCTCAAGTTGGACCAAGACCTCCAAACTCAGAAGCAGTGAAGAAAATTCAAGAGAGTAACAAGGCACTTGAGCAATTTGAACAGGATAAATACAAGCTATATGATCAAGTTGAAGCCAAGGTTAATTCATGGAAGCACTCCAAGGAGGATAATTTAAGAGCTTTATTGTCAACATTACAGAATATCCTGTGGTCCTCAGCGAACTGGAAACCTGTCAACATGTCAGATTTAGTCATTCCTAAGAAGGTGAAGATAACCTATTTGAAAGCTGTCGCTAAGGTTCATCCTGATAAACTTTCACAGGATGCTAGTTCTGAAGAAAAACTGATTGCACAGAGTGTGTTTGTCGTTATAAATCAAGCATGGGAAACATTCAAACAACAAAATGGTATACAGTAAAGTAAATAGAAAGAATATACACTATGAATTTTACAGTTTTTGTTTTTTTTTATCGACATAGTTCACATATGTATTCATACATTAGGGGTTCCTGGGCTCTCTGTAACCTGACCGTTCGCCAAGGTTGATTCCTGGACAGCCCTCTGGTATCCCCTTATGGCAGTGGTCAGCGATTCAATCAATGGTTTGAAATATGCAAAGGATTTCTGTTTGGTCTTTTGATCAGTGATTCCATCCAATGCAGATTTGATACGGCCCTGTGACTTAATCAAACTGTTTTGTAAATTTTTCAAACTGGCCACCTGGGAAGGATCACCAGAGTTGAAATGTAACCAGAAGTGTCTCAAGAATTCAATCGATGTTGCATGCGTCAAGCGCAATTGCTCCAGGAGGTTTAAATCAAAGGTTGGATCGATTTCATCAACGACTTGATGGTTTGCCTGTTCTTCCAAACTTTTATATATCTGCCAACTCTGTTTTGATTGCTTTGCATTCAGTCTAATTGAGCTAATGATATCAGCTGCAGATTTCTCGATTCCTGGTTTCCGATCCTTGCTAAAAACAGACTGTAAATCGAATTTTGTGTCAAGTCCAGTCTTTAAGCGTTTGATACTTTCAACGTACTCCTCTTTCATCAGATGAGATCGCTTGTTGTTTATCTCTTCTTTTTCATTATATTGATTATTGACATGGATCTCAGCATACTCAGTAACGTGTGGAGTTTCCAAGTCATTGAAGATCAGCTCGTCTCTAACTCTCTCGTTTTCAATCTCCTCTTTTGATTTCTGTGAAACTTCAGGGGTATTAGATCTCGAATACTGATGTTCTAAACTATTAACCATCTTTTGACTCAGACGGTTCATACTTTTCAAAGTCGACACTGTTTCGGGTACTGCGTTTGGTTTCATCGTATGATCAGGTGCATTGCCCAACTTCGTCGTATCATCCTCTGTATTCCCTTCAAGATCAATGACTTTATTCACCTTATGGTTTAAATTTTCGTCTTCATGTTTTTCATAATCAACATCCATATTAATATACTTGTCCAGAACGTAATCACCTCTAACATTGGTGCTTATCTTCTCCCCTCTCAATTTTCTAAACAGTTTCGAACTGAAGAATCTTGACCAGAATTCACCTTCTGAGATTCTAGGAACGTTATCATCATACGCCTTTCTCACAACGGGGTACTGCTCAAATATCACATGGATCTTCTCTCTAGTCACTGAAACATTGACTTGATTGTCACTTGTAGCTGTAGGTTTGATTGTACTTAGCACATTATATGGACCTCTCTTCTGTGAGTTAGTTAGGGCAAAGGCTCGCAGTAAATGTACTCTAGTGGCCCAAAATTCAGATGGATCTAATCCCTGATTCATTACCGCCTCTTTGAATGTAGACATTAGCGACTTGTTCTCTATTAAAAGCTTCTGTTGTAGCTGATGATTCTTCAGTAATTGCTTTGAGTCTAATGCATCTACTGAAAATGTTGAAGTGACCATTGGCTCGCCTGGTGCAGCGGGGGTGGTTGTCCCTGACTTGGCAACTTCTTTAGCTGTTTTGTATCTCGCCACTATTTGTGTCAAGGACTCTTTAACATTATCCATCACCAGTCTGTTGTTGAAAGAGAACAGATACTGCACCGGTTCGGCACCTTCTGAAGGAATGGTGACAATCTTCAGTTTCATAGCAGGAGATGTGGCCGGGGTTGCCTGCAAATTAGAGATCGTCGAGAGAACGAACTCGATTGCACTGCTTTGGCCAGTTACTGTCGTATCAGCAGGCTTCCATACCAGGACGGCAGGCGTTCTGTCTTCATGAATGGTGATCAGACCGGCCTTTTTCTTGAAGGTGGCAAAACCAGACACCAACGACATCTCAGGGAGTGATTCAATCCGACACTTAGACCAGCAACAGGGGCGTGTTTTCCCACACAGGTCAGCAAAGCAAAGAGAGTCTTTCCATCAAGTGCAAAGATTATATCGAAACAGAAAGGTCATGTGACCGTCCATGCTGCTGACTAAGCTCGAGCGCTGCGAATTTTTTTTTTATTTTTTTTTTTCAGTTTTTATTTTTATTTTCGAAATTTGAGCTTTTGCCAAAGAAGAGTTTCCCATATTCATCCCCAGAAACACAGTCAGCCATGGTCTATATCGGTATCTCATACGGTAACACCACCTCATCCATTGCGGCTCCTTCCAAGGACGGTAACGGTGTTGAAGTCATCGCCAACCCGGACGGTGAGCGTGCCATTCCTTCTGCCCTAGCCTACATTGGTTCAGACGAATACAACGGTGGCCAAGCCATTGCCCATCTTGTCAGAAACCCAAAGAACACAATCATCAACTTCAGGGACTACTTGGGCCAAACCTTTGACAAAGTTGATCCAACTGTCACTGCACGTGCTGCTCATGCCAAAGATGTCAATGGTCAAATCGGTTTTGAGTACACTGTCACTAATGACGCTGGTGAAGAAGAAGTCAAATCAATCACTGCTCAAGAAGCCACCACCAGACATTTCGAGAACTTGAAGCTTGCTGCCTTTGACTACTTGGGTAAGGAAATCGAAGGTGCTGTTATTGCTGTTCCAACTGACTTCACCGATGTTCAAAAATCTGAATTGATAAAGGCCAGTGAAGCTGCCGGTTTACATGTTCTTCAATTGATCAACGAGCCAAGTGCTGCTTTGTTGGCTCACACTGCTCTAGATGATAAACTAGAACAGGATAAAACCTACGTTGTTGCTGATTTCGGTGGTATCAGATCAGATGCTGCCGTCGTCTCTGTCCGTGGTGGTATCTTAACCTTGTTAGCCACTGCCCACGATTACGAATTAGGTGGTGATAAACTAGATGATACCTTAGCTGAATACATTGCTAACGAATTCAAAAAGAAATACGACGTGAACGCAAGAAATAATCCAAGATCATTAGCTAAATTGAAAGACGCCGCTATTTTGGCCAGAAAGACTTTATCAAACGTTCAATCAGCTACTATTTCTATTGAATCATTAGCAGATGGTATTGATTACCACTCAACCATAAATAGATTACGTTTTGAACTTGTCGCCAGAAACGTTTTGAACCAATTCTCTGGTTTTGTCGAAAAAGTCATCAAGAAGGCCAACTTGGATGTCTTAGATATCGATGAAGTTTTGTTAGCTGGTGGTGTTTCCAACACTGCTAAATTAGCTTCAAATATCCAAGCCATCTTCCCGGAATCTACTGTTGTCGTTGCCCCATCATTAGACACCAAAGCTACATACCCAGAGGAATTAGTTGCTAGAGGTGCTGCTCTACAGGCTTCTCTATTAGAGAACTTTGATGCTGAAGAGATTGAAGAAAGTTTGTCTCCAGTTGTGACCAACACCCAACATTTAGCTAAAGCTATTGGTATCACTGGTGCCGATGGTGAATTCATCACTATCTTCAAGCCTGAAACTACTTACCCAATCAGAAAATCCATCAAACTAGATGCTCCAAAGGGTGATGTCTTGGTCACTGTTGTCGAAGGTGAAGCCTCTGTCAAAGAGACAACTTTAGAAGCTGAAGTTGATGAAGAAGACGAAGATGATTACTCTGATGAAGAACCAGAAGTTGTTAGACAAAGAGTTTACATCCCAGGTACTAAGCTAGCGGAATTGGTTGTCAGAGATAACCAAGATGAACAAGTCGAAGTTACTTTCAACATTACCAAAGAAGGTGCTTTCACTGTCAGTGCTAGAGAGGTCAGACAAGGGTCTGCTGCCTTCAAAGGTGAAATTGCCCACTAAAGAATAGAACTAATACATATTTGTTAATCATCTAAAGTGTAGATAATGTTTCCCCTTTTTATCAATGGGTTGAATAACTTCCTCTTGTTGTGGATCAAATGTTTTTTTGACTCATCAGGTGTTTATTCTGTTTTCTTTGGAGCTTTTTTCAGATCGGATTTTTTTTTCTTCATTATTAACCATCACGGAACTACAAAACTCTGCGGTTGAATTCATGGTGGCTCAGGCACTCAAAAGGATGACGAAGCCTAACAAGATACATATTCTTGGTGTAGGCGGTATTGGGGGTCTCATTAGTTATGAACTGTCTACAATAAAAGATAAACCGGAGATCACCTTACTCTTCAGATCACCAGCTAAAGTTAACCACTTCAAATCCATCAATCAATCAGAGATCTACATCAATCGGATATTCAAGAATCCTGCAGAGATTGTGAGTTCGATATTCGAGTCTGGGACAGCTGCAGATCTGACTGGGAATATTGAAAACTTAATCATCAGCACTAAAACGTATCAAACACATGATGCCTTGAAGCCATACCTTCAGTTTATCAATAAGGATACGAATATCCTATTGGTCCAAAATGGTCTTGGTGTTGTAGATGAACTGTACAAGAATGTCTGGCCAGTTGTTTCAGAAAGGCCCAATTTTTATCAAGGAGTGATTAATCATGGCGCGTTCCAATCACCGAATTCAGGAAATAATTATGAAGTCTCACATAGTGGGGATGCTGATTTCTTTATTGGTAGAATTCCAAGAGATCTCACAAGTCATGTCGCTGAGGAACAATTCATTCCGTTATTCATCAAACAGTTAGAAGATGCAAAGGCCTTGAAAACTACTTTTCTTCCGTACGATGAGCTATTATTGATCCAATTAAAGAAGTTCACAGTCAACGCATGCATCAACCCAAACACATCCATTATTGATTGTATCAATGGTGAACTCGAGGGATTGGAAGAGGTCAGGAGCTTTTTCTACGATGTCATCAGTGAATCAGTTGACATTTTCACATCCACTATCCCAGCCTTGAAAAACAACCCAAGAACAAATGAAGTTCTTAACAAGGATAAACTTCTCGATACTGTCATGCAAGTGGGAACAGTTGTCAATGCAAAGAACTCCTCATCCATGAGACAAGACGTTATAAACCTGAGAGATACCGAGATCGACTACATCAACGGCTATGTGGTGACCTTAGCCGAGGCCAATGGATTAACAGCCAATGTCAACAAGTCTATCACGAAGCTACTGAAGATCAGACTGGCAATAAATAGAAAAAGAAACATATAGAGACATATACAGATAATAGAAGGACTAATCAGCACGTCTATGGGTATGTGTCCGTAACAACGTGTTACGTCAGCGCATCTTCCAATTTGCCGTAGAAAAAAAATGTAAACAAAACAAAAGACAAAAAACGAAATAGAACAGTTCAAAATTTGAAGTAATTGTTCTGGATCCGGAGGTTCTAGCGTTGATATGGGTCTTCATTGGACACTCGATCTATTCACAGAGCTCTATGAGGGTATAGAGTCCGGTAACATACCCGGACAACTTCTTGACAATCTGAAAGAAGACTTAGAAAACTTGATCATTGTGAAGAAGAAAAATGAAGCGAGCAGAAAGCTGCTTGAGGTTGGAAAGGTTCAGTTTTCTGATGGCGAGTATGAGCTCAATGACGAGTTTAAAATTGCCGCTGCTACTGTGTCCGATGATCTAGACATTGACGAATTGATTGCCGCCGAATTGATTCATAATTCCAGCGGGTTGGGTATTACTTTGATTGACAATGCGCAAGCTGCTTATTATTTGAGAAAGAAGAAAATTTTAAACATAGTGTCGTATATATTCAACGCTGGTGATATTCCATTAGTGGAACTAGTTAATTCAAGCAATTTCCAGAACACACTGCTAGAGTCATTCAAATTCGTTCAAGATGAGTTAACTTCTGTGTTCCAACTAGTACAAAAGGCCAAACTTGTTGGTACTTACAACTCCACTGAGTTTCAGTTAAAAATCAAGTTTAGAAGAGACTTTTTGAAAGCACAGCATGAGACATTGGGTGAAATATTATATGGGTTGGTTTCCAAAAACTTGGTATCGAAAACACAATTTTTGAAGTTTTTCAATTTCATCGATGCTTTTGATGCTGATGATTTTTTCGCTGTTCATTTGCTTCCTGGATTTCTACTCTTTGTATCCAAGCTGTCGCAACTCCCTGACGAGGACGTTAAACAGCTACACAGCGACTTGATCAAACAGTTACACAACAAAGATATCTATAAAAGGCCACTCAAAGTTTTCAGCATTTTGGTGTTTTCAACATATTTCATTGATTGGTGTAAATCTTCCCCACAAAGGTTGAAAGAGTTTGACTTTGATATTGCCATTGAAACACCAATGACGCAAGCTATCCAATTAGGTGCCCTAGAAGAGTTCTTGATTGTGGCTGCAGAGACAACAGACTTCAAATCAGAACTGTTTTATGATATTAGATCATTGTTGGAACAACATCTACCAAGATTGGTACAGAAAAGAATTTACGATATCAATGAGGAAGAAACCAAGAAACTAAGACTACAAGATCCACAATCACAAACTACAGTATATGTCATCGATAAAGATGACAGACTCTCCGAGAATCTCACTGAGTTGTTGACCCAAACTTTGGACAACTTCATCCAGTCATTTATATCGGATGCGGCATTCTTATTGGTGAAATTGAAAGATTCTGAAGAGGATTCGTTGTTATCTGGCGAGGATCTTTCTTTAGATGATATCTCTAAGAATGCAGATTTGGAAAGATTCTATTTAGCCTTGTTCTTTGTTTATGCTGATCGTGAATCCCTTATCTCTTCATTTTGGGAGGATCGAGAATCAAACTCTTTTGGGTTCATTGAATGGGCTTCAAAAAGTGAGGATCTATTGATGAGATCTACATTTGCCATCATGGTCTCAGCTCTAGCTACCGGTTCTGAAAATGCTAGTCATGTTTATCATTTCATTTCAATCTCTGACAAGATTAACTGGACGGAGATAATCAATATACTGAACTTATACGTTGAGAGAATTGCTGAGTTTGAGAAAAATGGCGATGACCATGATTTGAGCGAAGAGATTATATTGTCAATTTCATCGTATTTTACATTGTTATACCAAGTTGCCGCCAATAGTGAAGTTGTTAAGGGTTACTTCGACTCAAGTTTATTAGATGTACTATTCAGGTTTATTAAATTGGATATACCTCTGATTGGACCTGCATTACAAGTCATCAGCTCATTAGTTTCAGATAATCAACAGAGAAGATTCAACATTTGGGAAAGGCTTGACAGTTGGATATTTAACGAGTCACCTAATCAAATCAGGGAGGCATTCCAATCGAAGTTTGTCACATACCCTGATATTCTTGGATTTGTTCGTTTGTTTGAAATTTTGATCAAATCGCATCAATCCCCAATCGGTAAACTTGATTTGCCTTATCCTAGAAATTTAGGGTATCCTTACAGAAAGGGTGGCATTGCGCCATATTTGGACTTCATTCTTGGTGACGTCTTCTTCAACTCAAAATCATTATACTTTGCGGAGAAAGTAGAATTACAAGAACCGATTTTGAAAATTCTTGATCATAACTTATCATATTTTGATCCAAAGCTCATTTTGAATTCTTTCCCTGCTGCTGTTGACTTGAACTCAATTGTGTCAACTTCAGATTTTACGACATATGTTCAGTTGAACCCGGCTCCGATTACCTTGAACTACCTTTTCCAAGAAAAGATCTATGGTACTATCCTTGCAATAATATCAACAGGCTATGATAACATCAGCGATAAATCTTTTAATGAGAAACAGGTCCAAATTGTGGATTTGTCTTTGAAGATTATTTCGGATACTTTCGATTTAGAGGTTGCTTACATTGATGAACTATTACCAATTCTAAAGAGAGATAATTCTATTTATCTTTCAACTGCAATTGGAACACATGGTCTCCGTTCATTCTATGATGCTGTTCTTTTTAACCTTCCAGTTGTTGCTCACATTGCTTTATATATCGGTTCCTCACATTTACCCATTGCCGATAAATCGATCAAATTGTTGTCAAGATTCGCTTCAGCTCCTCAATTTGGTGCAAATGTGGCCGGTCAATCAGTTGGCAAGACAAGATTATTAACTATCTTAGATAGTGTAAACGAATCACTCAGAATCAAGCATAACTTCATCAATCAGTTGGAATCTGAAATCACAAGTAAAGAAGTTCTTGATGTCAAAGTCCAGATTTTGAACTTTTTGAACTCAAATCTCTCTGCGTCGGACAGAAGAATCAATGTTTCTCACTTCCTCTTGGGATTTGACTTGAAAAATGGTTTAAGTCTGGGCAGTGAAGACTCCGATACTTTCATTGCATCTGAGTCATCGGTGTTCAAAACACTATTATACATTTTGGAATCAAGTCTTTTGTCAATCAACAGTCAAAATATCGATTATGCTCCAATCAGACTAGCATCACTAGCATTGGAGATCGTTTTGAAACTGTCACGAAACCCATTATCTTCATCGCTTATTTTGAATCACATCAGTAATTTTGAATTATTGAACAAATTACTTGACGTTCCAAAAGTTGACGTACACACGAATTGGAATGGTGAACCTTTGAATCCTGATCTATCCAGTGCAACGTCCTTCAATTCAGGTCCTGCTATAGGTGCATTCTTGTCATTTTTGAATTTCAGAAGTTTGATCTTGAAATACTTCAGTCTTGAGCTGCATAGAACTGCTGAACAAGGCTCGATTTCCAAGATTTCAAAATATATCGATCTGTTAACGACAGGGAACGAGTTTTCACTAGGACCTCCAAAAGTTTTATCATTCTTAGACGTGTTAGAGTTCAATTTATCAGAAGTTCCTAGCATCCCCGATGAATTGGAATTTTTTGGTACCGTCGATTTAAACCTGAACCTGAACAAAATTTTGCTAGATGTGTCTTCTGATGGAATCATTTTCAACCTCGAGGATTTAGACTCGCTACTAGATTTACATTTAAGACAACTACATGTATCTGGGCTTTACAAGACGGTGGACGAAGAGGAAAAGCAGGCCAGTAAATTGGAAGAGGTTAAGTCAGAGTTGATGAGGGCTGAAAGCTTCAGAAGCACAGCACTTATCACCTTACCTGGTGTTGTTAGAAATAATCAGAATCAAGTTCTTAATGAAAAGGACAGAATAAGGCACAGGTTCATAAACTACTTGGCTGGGCTAAAGTTCAAGTCATACCAACTGTCAAGTTTGCATACATGGGATCAGCTTATTCAAATTATTGTCACAGATGGTAATCTAGACCCTGTCAAAAGATCTAATTTCATTTTGGAAGTTTTCCAGGCTATTGTGGCACGCATCGATGATTACGTTGAAACTGATATCTTATATGCAGAAGAGTTGGTTTCATTGAGTGTCTCATTGTACGACATTTATCATCAAGATAGAAAGTCAATTGAGCAAGGGAGTCCAAACAATTCTGTCGGATATGAGAGGCTATACCCATTATTCAGATCATGTCTAAATGGTATCTTGAGTCCTTCATCATCTATGAGTTTACGTTCCGATTTATATGTTTTGAGTAACAAATACCTTTCGGGAATATTAAACTATCCTGAAAGCTCCAAAGAGATACTAAAAAGTATCAAGTTTTCCAGTGAGAGGTTGATTTCAGTTGTGTGCAATGATGCAATAAGTGGAGAAGGCCCAACAAGAATCACAGGTCTTTTATTACTGGAGTCACTATTTCAGCTATCAAGTATAAACCAGTTGAACTTTGTCTTGAACACTTTAGTGAAAAACAACCTATTATTGCTATTGGTGAAATCAATTAAGAGAACAGATGACATATTGACGTTGTCATATGACAACAAAATCACTCTAGATTCCTTACTTTATGAACTAACTGCATTCAAGGCCACATTCAGTTTTTTGATCAGAGTTGCAGAGACAAGAAAAGGTGCACAACAGCTGTTACAAAGCGAAATATTCCAAACGATTAAAGCTTGCTCATTCTTATTAATTGATCCTGATCTTGGTTTAGATCTAATGTTTGATAAATCTACAGTTCAATCATCAACGTTTGTTCGTGTCAATTTGAACTTAGACACGCCATTGTCGTTCGACAACGCCAGTAATGGAGTTTCCCTATTCGAATTGTTGGTTCCTGCATTCCAGTTGGTCTCTGCTATACTTCTAAGCACTAGTTCCGAGAACAAATTAGTTATCCAACAAGTGAAGAATTTACTGAAGCACTTCAGAAAGTTGATTGTTGGTGTTTTAAAGAGAGATGTACTTGTTGAGAATAAGCGTGAAGCTGGTATTTATAAAGATGAAGGTATTAACAGCTCAGGATTGAAAGAGTTAGTGAACTTGTTTGTTTTGCTAAGTACATTGACTGAGTTTAACGGAGAAGAGTAATTTACATACAATCTTCTTTTACCAAAAAAAAAATGTACAATACTTTTATAAGCTAACGTAGTGCTTATAGTTCGACACCTTTGAATCTATCTAGTTTCGCCTTCAAATCATCAGAGCTTGACTCAATAAACCTCAAAGAATCTAGATGGCTGCTCAACAACTTGACTATCTGGCCTAAGGAACTATCTTCTTCCTCCTTTGAAGTATCCTTCGAGGTGCCTAATCCATTTACTTTGTTGAAGGACTCGCTCACGTCGTTAATTTCAGAAATCAATGAGGATAAGTTGGTACCCAATGAATTCAAGTTTTCATCCAAGAGTTCGGCTGTTCTGTACGCTTGTTCTCGTTTCTGGTCATTCGTTAAGACTGAAGAGTCTCTTTGTTGTGAGCTTGATGAAAGAACATCTGTCAGCAGGTTCTGAGCTTTGACTTCATAGTTATCGAGAAAGGTTTCTAGTTCATTCTGTTGCCTTTCAATGTATAGTAAGGATTGATCCACTTTCCCCTGCGTTTGTTCAGCAGCAACGACATCTGAGTATAGTTGAGATATTTTGTCACCACCTTCGACCAAAACGGTATCCCATTCGTTGATTCTAGCAGAGTATTCTTCAAAGGATTTTGAGGTATTTGTGAGTTGATTTGTCCATTTGGTTATTATATCTTCCAAGGTTTTATTATTTAGGGAGACTGGTTGAACTTCAACAGTCTTTTGCTCATCTTTCTTTTCCGTCACAGAGGTGGAGAATGAAACGGTTTTCTTTTCTTTATGTTCATCGGTGGTATCTTTCTTTTCATCAACCTTAGCTCCAAATGAAAAGCCACCTGTTGCTGGTTTAGATTCGGCTTTCTTCTCCTCTGGTTTGGCACCAAAAGAGAAACCGCCAGTTGCAGGTGCTTTATCGTCTTTCTTTTCAGTAGCTGAAGCTCCACCGAATGAAAATGCTGGCTTAGGCTCCTCTTTCTTTTCTGGGGCAGAAGCACCACCAAATGAAAATGCAGGCTTAGGCTCTTCTTTTTTCTCTGTAGTAGAAGCTCCGCCGAATGAAAATGCTGGCTTAGACTCCGCTTTCTTTTCTGGAGCTGGAGCTGGAGCACTACCAAATGAAAACGATGGCTTCGGCTCTTCTTTTTTCTCTGTAGTGGAGGCTCCACCAAATGAGAAAGCTGGTTTTGGCTCTTCTTTTTTCTCTGTAGTAGAAGCTCCACCGAATGAAAATGCTGGTTTAGGCTCTTCTTTCTTGTCAGCAGTTGCACCAAAAGAAAAGCTTGGAGCAGTAGCAGGAGCGTTCTTTTGTTCAGCAGGCTTGGATGCAGCACCAAATGAAAAACTTGGGGCAGCAGCACTCTCGGCAGGTTTAGAAGCAGCACCAAATGAAAAACCAGGGGTTTCCTTTTTCTCTTCAGGTTTAGATGAAGAGCCAAAATTGAAACCTGGCGTTGTTGCTGGTTTGGCACTGCTATTGTTTTGGGTAGAACCCAAACTTAATGAGAACCCAGATGATGGAGCTGTTGCTGAAGGAGCTGCTGGTTGGGCACCTCCAAATAACGAGCTACCAGCACTTGGATTGTTTGCACTAGCACCGAATAGAGATGGTTTATTTTCATCAGGTTTGGCTCCAAATGAGAAACTGCTGGATCCAGCAGCAGGAGCTCCACCAAAAAGCGGTTTAGCTTGTTCCTTGTTCCCTGCTGGGGCGCCAAACGAGGGAGCAGCTGCACCAGTAGTTGCAGCACCAAAGCTAAAGGCTGGTTTATCATTTTTGAGCGGGGTGGATCCGAAGAGAGAGCCAGCACCACCGGTATTAGTCTGGCCAAATATGGAACCGTCTACAGAACAGTTGTTAGTAACAGGCTTAGAAAAGACAGCTGGAGAAAAAGCACTCAACACTCACTGTTAGACATGATATTAAATTGGTATCGGGAGCCAGTATCTCAATTGAAGCGCTGCAAGAGGGCTGGTTCACGAGAGATGTGTGTGCTCTTCACTTTACTTTACTTCACTTTACTTTGTTTACGTTTTTGGAATTTTTGATTCGCCTTTTTTCATCATGTTACCCGGATCATGTATTATGTCAGCGCCCGAGCCACCCCGAGCTGTCAAAGCACAATATCAACTGTGAAGTTCAACAGTGCAGTGTGACTGTTCCACCACAAATTGTGGCGAATTGGATCTTTACCAACCCAAGCTGAAAGAGGCCTCTAGATCCAGGATCCAGGATTTAGAGAGGAAATATAGCTAGGCTGGAGCTCTTCACTTCGTTTCCTCAACCCGGTCCTTCCTCGTCCCGTGCTATCTAGCATCTTCTTATCAAAGACATGACAAAATCAAAAGTTGCAATCCTCTTAACTGACTACAGTCCAAAACTGGCTCCTAAATACGGCGACTTTGCTGATCAGGCTATCACTCTGTTAAAAAATTCAAGTCAATCTTTTGAGTTTCAAGTCTACGATGCCATCAAGTCGGTATTCCCATCAGATGAAGAACTGAGAGATATCAAGGCATTTTGGATCACTGGTTCCACTGCTGATTCATTTGACAACGATCCATGGATCCTAAACCTTGTCGAGTTCATTCAGAACATTCATAATAACTACAATATCCCATTTGTTGGAATCTGCTTTGGACACCAAGTTATTGGTAGAGCGCTTGGGGGTAAAATTGGCAGAAACGATAAGGGTTGGGAGTTGGGCACCAATACTGTCGAAGTTTCAAATGATGAGCAAGTTAGAGAGCTATTCGAAGGTGTTGAAAGCTTTAACGTTGCAGAAGTTCACCAAGATGTTGTCTTTGAACCTCCACAAGGATTAACTATCATTGGCTCGACTGAAAAGACTAGAGTTCAAGGGCTTTACGCAAGAGGTAAAATTTTAACATTGCAAGGGCATCCTGAATTCGCAGATGAGATTGTTGAAACTATCACAAATAACTTGTACAATGAGGGACTAATTACAAAGGATCTTTTCAAAGATTCCTTGAGCTCGCTATCGCTAAAGAAAAACCATGGCACTGAAATAGGAAAGATCATTGCCAAATTTATTGAAACTTCCTAAGTCTGAGGGTTATCTGTATAGAATATAGAATATATTTATTAATATAGTGTCGTATCAAAAAATCTGTAGGCCTGCAGTTTATCTTATTAAAATTATTATTAAACTGGCTATGAAAAGGCAACTTATCGTCGACACAAAAGAAACGCTGTACGCTAACTGCAACAAAAATAGATAAAAAAATAAAAAATAAAATGCATCGTCATGAATTGAACTCAGCCATTGGTTCTGACTCTAACAAGCTCGTCCAATATTTCATCGAATGCCTGTCCTAAACCTTCTTTCTCAGCAGCGTCGCTATCTGACGAGAGATCAACTTTCGTACTGCTGCTTGTGTCATCTCTATGTTCTTCATCCGTCGTATAGTCATCACTATCATCACTAACGTTATCATCCTTGTGGCCATGTAAATCAAAAACTTTCTTGCCGTTAACGGCAGAATTTGTGTTTTTCAATGTTTCCACATCGATGCTGTCTGCGTTACCACCAGATAGTGAGTCATCATGGGCCTGTTCCGTGATAATGTCGGAAATTGGGATACCTTTCTCCTTTAGCGAGTCCAAAACTTCTGTAACGTCATGTAGTTTACTCGACTTTAAGAGCACATCTCTGTAATTTTCACCACTCATGTCTTTCAAAGTGTTTAAATGCTCTTTAGAAAGGTTTCTCCTCAAGTTGTTATCTCTAAAGTAGGAATCAAGTTTCAAAATCGACGCTTCTTCCCTCAACTTCATGTCATCGGCCGTTCTTCCTCTGTTTCCATCATCTTTAATCTCTTCAGGGTTTTCCTGATCTTGCAATTCGCCACGGGGACTGACCCCGAATGGGAATAGCTCATCATGACCTTTCGCAGTGACATAAGATCCCATTTTGCTTGGATTTGATTTTCTCAAAGAAGGACCCAGATTTTGCACCTCTTCAGAGTCAAAATTTGGAGATTTATGTGTTAGAAGTTTTATCCCGTTTTCAATGGAGGAATCAATGAAACAAAATCTAATTAAAGTTTCCTTACCATCAATGCTTAACTTTCCTTGAAGTCTCAAATTGAACAGTTCGTCGATTGTCTCATGAATCTTTTTTCTCATATTAGAAGCCTTCGTTATGAAATTCTTGATTAAGTTAGGCTCAGGTTTAGTCTTTTCACTTATTAACAAATATGACAACTCTTCACGTAACTTATCCCATTCATCAGCACCGGAATTCGTCGCATCTTTGTCTTTATCATACAACTGGCTTTGCATATTTTTAACAGTGTGGAAAGTTATCTCTTTCCTTGCCTCACTAGATAGATCATCATATTCTATATCTAAAGTAACGACAGAATGGGACTTCTTCATTGCGGAAACCAATGCAGCTCCAGATATTCTATCTAAATGGGATCCAATAAGTGAGATATTTGATAAAGATTCGCAGAATGGGATCAGCTCAGCAAGCATAACGATAAGGCTTTGAGATAAGTCATTGTAATCTAGGTGAATTCTTGATAATCTAGGAAATAGAGGAAGCTTCTTAGCGACAGTGTCTGTAAGGTTAGAAAACAAAGCCTTATTGTTTGATAGATCAAGATACCTCAACCCTTCTAATTTAACAAAACGAGTAAGGAAAGACACAACTTCTTCGTTCTTATTGGTGAGAGATGTTGAATTCAGTGAGATGAATTTCAAATTAGAGCCAGCAAATCCAGGTAATGAAGCTCTTTTGTTGAAATATTCCAATTTGCCATCTAAGTTGTTATACGCCAAATCCAAACCAATTAGATGTTCCAGGTCAAGATTGTCCGCCAGTACTTCTATATGTTCTGATGTAAGGTCGTTGTACGCCAATCCTAACTTCGTTGTACTTAGCTTGATACCCATCTCCATCAGGTTTTTAAACTGTGGTAGACTAACGTTGGCACCATTCATCACTATCTCATCAATACCGTTTCTTGAAATCAATACAGCATTCAACAGGTTCCAATTCATGTCAGATCTTGAAGTAGGGTCACATTCCATTCGGACCAGATTTGTACCAGCTGAAACCTTTGGAGGTTTCTGAACACTTGTAGTAAGCGACGGAACTTGAGTCAAATCAAGCCTCGACAAAGTCTTATTCTTTGTCAGGAACCAACATAACAACCTCCAGCCCAGATCATCAAGCGGAGTGTTCCTTAACGTCAACTTCTCCAACTCTTTCTTATGTGCCAATGAACTCAAGATAATTCGGAGCATTTCAGCAGTCAATGAAACACCATCGAGAGAAATACACAAGATCGGCGCAACAGATATGAAATCACTGAATGTTAAAACCTCAACCAATGAAGGTTTTGGGTTTCTTAATTGTAGCAAGGATATTGGATCCGTAGAACCGGGCTTCAGTTGTTTCAAAGTTGCAGCAATTGGTAAGATTTCTCTTAAATGGCAACATCTAGTATAAAGCACATCTGATGGGATTGAAACGTGTCTGTTGTTGACTTTCTCTTCAACATCTTCCAAACTAATGTTGGACACGGAGACGTAACTCTTATTATGCCTAGCCATTGGCTTATCAATGTTAATCTTTTTCGCTTCGTTACTAACACCAACTTCATCTTCATTTTCTGTAGTGATTCTTCTCAACTCATTTGGTGCTTCTTTACCACGGGCAGTTGCAGCCACAGCAGAAGCAGCAGCTTCGATTGAATGTATCTGACCAATATTTCTTCCCTTTTCATCCGTTTCGGATTCACATTCAGATTCCGACGTGGTGTTATTAACTGTTTTATTAACGGTGTTACTATCAACCGACTTTCCATCTTCTTTCTTCTCATTATTAGCAATTCCTTGCCTTTCGATAGCGTCTCTCTCCTCTTTGGTAAGGATCTTCAAAGGACCGCTACCACCAACAACAATACCACCTTGCGAGGCCGCCATGAGTTTTTTCCTCTCTGCCAATGTTAGTTTATGAATAACAATGGAGCCATCAGGTAGTACGTCAACTTCACCCTTTCTTGGGTTCGTGGAAGGTATTTGCTGTGGAGGATCGTTGAAAAATACCGGGAAATCAAATGCAACTCTTTTCAACTTAGGAAGATTTTCTAATCCAGGGATATCGTCGTCTTGATGTGTTGATTCTGGAATATGCGTGTGCTTGAAGTCGATCGTAGATGCATCAGCTGATGTTAGATTGGAACTAGTGACAGAGTGGTTCCGACGAAGAAATCCCAACTTGGATGATATTGTTCCGTTTGTCTGTTGTGCCTGTTGGGAGTTCGTGTGACATAGCTGATCTTTGACACATCTTGCAAAATGTGAGTTCTTAACCAGTGCAGGAGGTAGGGGTGATTTATTAGGGTGGGCAGGAATTGGTCTTCCTAGAGAATCGGTCTTGGCTGATGGTTTAGAAGCAGGCTGGCGCTGGATCGTCGATGACACAATTGAATTGGTTTCCGTGCTTTGTTGGGAATTCTCATCATGGTCGGCTCGTTGTTTATCAGCATTTCTATCTTTATAATGCTTGAAAAACTCCTCCAACTTTGGATCCAATAAAGCTGGTGTATTCGAGCTTAAAGATCTTGTCCGCTTCAACATGTCTGTATTATCATGTGGAACTGCAGCAGCAGCAGCAGCAGGTGCAGTTCTAGGTACTGGCGATGGTGATGGCGATGGTGAGGGTGATAGGGAGCTTTTCGCTCTAGTGGCATTGGTCTTCTTTCCTTTACCAAACAAGGTTTTAAGAAAGCCAGTCTTTCTCCCACTGGTGACATTCTCATCAGGTAGCGAGACGGACCTGCTCAACACATGACCAAGGGACTCATCTTCTTTGTTATCGGGTTGTTTCCTGTTACCTTGGAGGTGATTTGGTTCTGGGTGATGCAAGTGGTTTAAGATGGACGCTGATGACGGAGGGGCTGGTGAAGATGGCCTGTGCGTCTGTGTGTTGATAGGAAGTTTGGCTCTGAGTAGCCAGTCCAGCTCTTCTGGATCACACTTGAAGAGATCAGAAGGGTTTGAAGAAGGGGACATTTTGCCCAGTTGATAGCTACCCTAGGAAATGTAGAAGGCAGCAACAGCAAATCGGTGTCTGTATGCTTGTGGCATGCAGCAGGGAGGAAAGGGTGCTCTGTTAGTCGTGAGCAAGGGCAATAACAGTGTGCTTTGTGTGTTCAAAGAGAGCAAAGATGTGGGAGGTATGGTTCAAGCAGGGCCAAGTTGATGTGGTGGTGGGCTCATTGAAGCTCCTCAAAATCAAAACAATCTGGCGCTCGGCAATCGGCTCTCGGAACTTTGTGCTTCGCCGCTGGGAGGAATACTCGGCCCGGCTCCGCCTAGCCCCGCCTAGAGGACCCTGTCACTTTTACAGGGTCCTGGCGAGAGACATGATCGTGGGCTGCTTGGCAGGAGCATCACCACCAGGCTACTAACCACGGGCAACCACTACACTCCATACACTCCATACAACTCCATCACCATGTATTCACCTCTTCAACGCCCTCCGTACCCCACGCTGCAGCTTCAGCTCCATCCGCAACCGGTCAAGGTCCTGCAGCTTGTCCCAGTTGTACTCCTTAATGAATCGTTTGTTCAGCTCAAGCCCGCACCGAGGCAGATCTTTCTCTGGAACCCGATACATCTTAATGCTGAGATCCACTATCTCCTTCACTTCGCTGTGCGTGAACTCCGTGGATGGGTAATGCAGCAACAGTTGAAGTACATTATCCTCACAAACAACTAGTCTAATCTTGATCTTGATAAGAAGGATTATGATTATAAAGGGCATCAGCTTACTGAGGTCGTGATCGTAGCAGATCAGATAGTCTAGGATCTTCAAGGTGTTTGGAATTCCCAATTCTCTCATGAATAGTAATCTCACCCATCTGATCAACCAGATCTGTGACTCGATCTTATGTCTCTTAATCAGCAGCTCGTACAGGCTTTCATCAACCAATGCTAGGTACCTGTTGAACTGCGAAATGCACCATCCTATCAGGCTTTGCTCAATATAAAAATTAGGCACTACACTCAACATTAAGCTTGTAAATATGTTGAATGTTTCAATTTTGATGTTGCTGTTATCGTGGTCATCGTTGTACAGTTCCAGATAAACAAGCCCACAAATTTCATGGAACCCCTGTTTGTATGCATTAAATTTGTTGTAATTGAACAGTATCTGGATGATATCCTGCTGTACCTGGGCATCTTCAAACAACGGATCTATGAACAGTCTCTCGACATCAAGCTTTATGACATCCAAGATATCGTTGTCTTCAGCCTGGTCGTTCAGAGGATCGCTCACAGCTGCTCCCTTTTCAAGATCGTGCTTTGAATGGTGTATACTCTCAATCGGGATATCATCCTCGCGAGGAACAGGCTCCAGTTCGTCCTCTTTGAACTCAATTTTGAATGAGTTGAGGCAAACTGTCTTTCTCTAAATTAGTATATGTTGACAGACAGCTATTGACAAAAAGACATGTTACACACCTTCCAGAGGAAACCTCTTGAGAAATATGGCAGATCGCTGTTGTACTGGCCCTTAAGCACGGCCAGCTTCAGTTCCTTCAAAGTTGGATACTTCAACTTGGTGAGTCTGTTGGGTAGTCAGTAAACACGCCATTTATCTTAAGCGGAGCAGGACATACCTTATCCTCTCATTGACAGGGAGGCCCATGGGCAATCTATGACAGCAGAACTGGATATCAGGGCCAAACAAGCATCAGCTCTGTATGTTAAAAGAGAGACAAATCAAAATTTATGGCGCTGAGGCCGTAAACTCCGGATAACTCCGGATAACTGCGAATTCCTCCCTCGAGGTTCGCGCTTTTCGCGACTGCTGCGGCTGCGTCACATGACGTTTCTCCGCCGGCCAAAAAGGTGCACAAACTGAAAAACGATGGTTATTTGAGTTCAGTAACAGATTATTCTTTCACGTCTGAAACCACTTCTCAATCCACCACTGCATTTCTACTCTCCTCTCTCACCTCATAGACAAGGAGCCGTTTCTTCGTTGCTACATATCCATTGTTTCTCCCCTCCCTTCACTATTAAACCCTATTTGCTATCCCTTATCGCTCAATTGCAGATACAAAGAGCATACAAGCAATGGATCCAACAAGAGCCCCAGATTTCAGGCCACCTTCATCAAATGCAGTAGTCAGTCCACCATTGGCCCCACCATCTGAGATCCCAGAAGCCGATCCGATAGTTCCTTTAGTTCTAGCGGATATCCCAAACAAGCTCGACGCTCCCATCAAACCCCGCAAGCACCGCCATCATCACCATCATCTTCAACACCACCAACAACTACAACGAGGCCGTACTGACTCCACTACTTCTGTACAGTCCGGTGATACGAACATCCTGTCGAGGCTTTCTCTCGAGAGCACAATTCCAAGAATACCGGAAGATCTCCAACCTTTGTCTTCTAATGAAAACTCATCTACCGATGAAGACGAATATGCACAATTGGAATTTGGATTCACTGACAATGAAAGTCTGACGGTTCCTAGAATTCACCCAAACCAAACAGCAGACCTAGAAGAAGTCCCTCATGGTGTCGTCAGACAGGCAAAGACTTTTGAGAACTATGAATTTCCTACCCATAGATTAGTGTCAAAACTGAAAAATCCAAACAAATTCCCACTGGTTGTAGTAGCATGTGGGTCTTTCTCTCCAATTACATATCTACATTTACGAATGTTTGAAATGGCATTGGATTCAATTAGAGAACAGACGAGGTTTGAAGTCGTTGGAGGTTACTATAGTCCAGTTAGTGACCACTATAAGAAGAGAGGCTTAGCCCCATCTCCTCATAGAGTAAGAATGTGTGAACTAGCTTGTGAGAGAACAAGTAGTTGGTTAATGGTTGATGCATGGGAGACGTTACAGCCAACCTACACAAGAACGGCAAAGGTTTTAGATCATTTCAATGAAGAAATCAACATCAAAAGAGGGGGTATCTTGACTTCTGATGGAACTAAAAGAGGTGTGAAGATTATGCTTTTGGCAGGTGGTGATTTGATCGAAAGTATGGGTGAACCAAATGTATGGGCTGATGAAGATCTGAATCATATTTTAGGTCGATATGGTTGTTTGATTGTTGAAAGAACTGGTTCTGATGTTAGATCGTTTCTATTGGGTCACGATATAATGTATGAGAATAGAAGAAACATTCTAGTCATCAAACAATTGATTTATAATGATATTAGCTCTACCAAAGTGAGGTTGTTCATTAGAAGAGGAATGTCTGTGCAGTATTTGTTACCCAATAGTGTTATTAGATACATTCAGGAGCATGGTTTATACGCCCACGATACAGAACCCGTTAAGCAAGTATTGGAAGCCAAGGATTAGAGATTCTTTATCATTTTCAGTTCACCTCTCTCCCAAGTTTTTGGTAGTGGGTACTTACTATTTTGAAGTTTAGAAATGAGCAATGGATACTGCTCTTTTGATTAAATGTAGTCCAACATATTTCCGTCCACTTGAGAAGACAAATCCGCTTAGGTTGGGAGTACCACGGTTTTTTGTTCTTTTCTTTTTCCCAATTGGTATAAAGTTTTCAACGTTCGTTTCTTTTATGTGCTACAAGTGACGACAAGCCTTATGCGAACATAAAGTCGCCTAAGCTCTGTGGAGATTTAGTTTTCAGTTCCTATGGATAATTCTTCCAGAACCGTTGAAACATGGTGTCTCCACTATTCCAACCGTATTAACGTATACCATCCCTGCAGTTTTTTAACGAGGTAATATGCTCACCTTCTAGAATCGACATTCCTGAATGGTCTAAAATTTACTTAAGAGCAGGCTTTCCGCTTCTCAAGACTCCACTGTGCAATCCTCAATTAACGAAGTTGCTAGCTTTTAGAATGTACGTCAAATTATATATACTGTGTCTTTTTTCAAATTTGGTGCTCGCAGGTGTGGTTCCAACATTAGAAATAGTTACGGAATATGAGTACGTTATTGCGAATGCAACAATAACAACACTTCCAATTATTGACACTCACGAGTTTGAAAATTAGCTGTGTTTGCAACCCATAAGGAAAGGTTTGAAACTTGTTTCAAAGCGAAGAGAAATTCTGCAATTCTATATGTCAAATTAGCATTACTGCAGGCAGCAAGCAAAATTTATCAAGTTGATGTTCAGGTTTGAAAGTTTTCGGTGGGCATTGACTGATAAGAAGTGGGAATAGTTTTTGATCTCTTAGAATAGAGGATTTTATTTTGAATTGTGTTATGTTGTAGTATTGTTTTCACATAGAAATGCTACAATGGTTGTCATACTATCGAATTGATCTGGCCATTTGAATTAAGTTCAAATGAATATACTCATGCTAAAAGGCACAAGGAAATTAAGCAGAGAAATTCGAAAGATATTTCTGCGTAAAGCAAATTGGTAAAAACTCGTGGTTGGAACTCGCATGTTGTAAAAAGTAAAGGTATAAAAAGGATTTATCATTGAAATTGCAATCGAACGTAAAATTTATGCCCAAATGCTGGTTCGCTTGTACGGTTGATGATTAACATCACAAAAAGAAAGTGTTAAACTTATTAGTCAAAAGTACCATACTGTGCTTCTTAACTGAAATATTCCCAACTGATGAGTAGTACGGCATGGTAATAAGGAGCATAAACCGAAATCATGCTTCAAGGTCTGTTAAGCAGTTTTGTGTCAAAACTGGATGTCTGGGTGTTATAAGACCTATCAGAAGTTCCTCAAATTTGGCGAATTATTAGATGTAGTGTTAGTTGATTTCTGTGTATTAAAATATTCTACAATGTTCAAAAGTCTGAATCTTCCACTCAGAGCAACTAGATATGTCTTTTACAGGTTAATTGACGACGATGAACGACGTTAAAAATAATACTGGACACTTTCTTTCATTTGAATTTTATATTCGAAAAGTAGAGATCACGAATTTTGTAGGTCCTACCTATTATGTAAATTGATCTCAACTGAAACCATTCGAGATCTACCAAAACTGATAGATGTCACTAAGAAACATATATATAAAAGCATAGTGCAATTAACTAAAGGAATCACCCCAGGATTGTGATAAGTAATGTGGAACTAAGTTAGACTAAATTGATCCGGACACGACCCTCGTTGTTAACAAGTAATACATCAGGAGTTACCACTTGTGACATGATGGAGACAGTCAGGTGCCGATTCAAGTGGGGTTCCCCTGCAACATTACAGTAGATTGAAACGAAGTAAACTAGGTAAAAGACTACTACAGTCTAAAAATAATGAAATATCCTGATATTCTTCTAAAAAAAAACCAGTGTCATATATACTCAGAGAGTAGTTTATTTTTTACCTTGGTTGGCAACAGCAGCGGCACCAGCGGCAGCAGCTTCAGGGTCCAAGTAGTAAGATGGTTTAGTTGGTTTCAATTGAGCATCTAATTCAAAGACTAATGGGATACCAGTTGGGATGTTTAAGTTGGCAATGTCAGCATCAGAGATCTTTTCCAAGTGCTTGACTAGACCTCTCAAAGAGTTACCGTGAGCAACAACAATAACAGTCTTGTCGTCTAATAACTCTTTGGCAATGGTATCTTGCCAGTATGGTAATAATCTGTCAATGACCAATTTCAATGATTCTGTTTGTGGTAAAACAGCTGGGTCAATCAATTTGTATCTTTCATCACCAGCTTGGGAGAATTCAGAGTCAGCTTCAATTGGTGGTGGTGGGATATCGTAGGATCTTCTCCAGGTTTTGAATTTCTCTTCACCGTATTGAGCTAAGGTTTCAGCCTTGTCCTTACCTTGTAGGGCACCGTAATGACGTTCGTTCAATCTCCATGATCTCTCGACATCAATGTAAGAGAAACCAGCCTTGTCCAAAGCCAAGTTAGCGGTTTGAATAGCTCTGGATAACTTAGAGGTGAATAAGATATCTGGTTTCAAACCGGATTCTTTCAACAATTCACCAGCTCTCTTGGCTTCTTTGATACCAACTTCAGATAGGGAAACATCAACCCAACCGGTGAATAAGTTCTTTTCGTTCCATTCGGATTGACCGTGTCTAACTAGGATTAATTTTGGCATTGTAGTATGTTTAATTGATGTCCAGGCAAATACAAAGACAGAAGGGAGTCGATAATTTTCGTTTTTATATAGTGGAAAGTGTGCTCAGATGGTTGGCAATTGGAGTGATTTGCCGCGAAAATTACGCTTTCCGACCGCCACGAGCCATCACCAGAGGAGGCGAGAGTCACGTGAGATGGGTACCAACGGCACGTGACAACCCTGGTCTGAATTGCTTATTTCCTTACTTTGTACGAGCATGTGTTCCTTCTAACCTGACAGAACAGACAATAGTTATGGGCGAGACGAACACACTGGTACTATCAGGGCTGGAAGACGAGCTCCTGAAGTCAAGTGACTTCATAAAAGAGCTGCAACGCAAAGTTATCAGCCACGTACCCTGCACAGACGTCATTCAGTTCATAATACTCAAATCATTGAAGCGAGTGGTCTTGATATTCAACAATAAAGACTCTGCTAGCAAACTGTACTCAGTGTTCAAGAAAGAAAACAAAGAGTTTGTGACAGGATTCTCGCTGTCAGACTACAATGGGGATATACAGGACAATTACCTAAAGCTGCCCGAGAATAGTCGAATGTTTTTGATCTCTCCACCGGCTTCTCCTCCATCGAACTTTGATTACGACCAAGAAGAGGAGGAACCAAACAAGTCACAAATATACACACACCAGGAAATCCAAGAGTCACTGCTGAAATATAACAAGGAATTAAAAGAGCTGCTTGAAAAGAACGACAAGGATCAATTGGAGCTAAATGATACGCACTGGGATCAGCTAGAACAGAAGGAAATTGTACTTAATGATAACCATGATAACAGTCAAACACCTATGATTATATTACATCCAATAAAGGGGCACAATGATCACCTTATTAGCCATGCAATTCAAAGTTTTAAAACAAGTCTGCCGTCGAGGTCAATTTTCGATGATCTTTCAGATAATGAATACGACGATGACGATGACGAAGACATGTAATTGTATGGTTTATAATTACATAGAGCACCCACAATATAGCCAAATTTTGCAATAAGAAGTAAAAGCATCATTTTTCATGTATCCGAAAGTTAAGAGATTTTCTTAGCTTGCTTAATGCGCCAGGAATAAGGTTAATAAGGTACAGATACGATCTGCGATATCTGAAAATAAAACACTAAAGTTATATAGTTGGTCAGTGGACACACCATGTATAACATGCAGGGTTTATTGTTCTAGACATATATAGCACGCAGTGGTTATTGTTCTAGACATATTTGCTTTCAGATCAGCTATCAAGCATAAGCTGGAGACAATATTCTACACAATAATAGAACAAAACATATCCAAAGAAATAATAACGCCTGAAGCTCTTCCAGACGTCAAAGAACTAAATACCTATATGTACGCTAAACCACACCGGGACAGTTGCCCAATATCAAAAAAGAAGATATAATAAGGCTCACTAAATGCGGCCTCTGTGAAATGAACATGAATCTATTCAAGAGATAAACCTAACCAAACACCAACAAAAACCAGACTACCCAACCAATCAGTAGTTATTGATTGCATAACTACTGGAAGTACCCAAATCCCTCTCAATCTGATTGAACGCCAGGTTAACCAACTTTGTAACGGAACCAACGTCAACATGATCACTCTCTAGCTCCTTGAGTATTCTTTGTCTAACTGAACCATACTGAAGTCTGTTCCCTTGATAGAACTGTAGTGTGTCGATCTCAGTTGCTGGGTGGACTGCTGCCTCTGGCGGTTGCTCAGAAGATGCGCTATTATTGTAACCCTGTTGGCCAAAAGAGTAAGGTGTAAAACTAGCAGCAGCAGCAGGTGCGTTATAAGTTTGTGATTGTTGAGGGGTGAGCTGTGGATTTTGCGGTTGTTGCGGGCCAGATGGAGCAGCTTGCTGCTGGTGTTGCTGTTGCTGCTGCTGATGTTGTTGTTGTTGTTGATGGTGATGTTGTTGATGTTGTTGTATATGTTGTTGTTGTTGTTGTTGCTGTTGTTGCTCTGTGTAAGCGCTCGATATCACAGGGCTGCTTGGCTTGACACCATTTTGACTACCATATACATATGCTGGGTTGCTGAATGGGGCAGATGCCTGTTTTGAGTCAATTTTCACGACAGGGGGACCGGACGGCTGAACTGAAGAATACGAGAAGCCAGCTTGTTGTGTTGGGTTCGAGTAGATTGAAGGTCTTTGTTGGAAGTTTGTGAATTGCCAGCCCTGATTATATGAAGCAGGTGCGTTATGAGTCAAATAACTACCTGGGCCATAAGGATTGATTTGTGATTGATCCCCATGTTGGTAGACGAATCCATTTTCTGGCTGATAAGAATTTCTTGGTTGGCTTTGATCAAGGGCCTGAGACTGTTGTCCAGGCTGCTGATGGCTTTGATACTGTCCATATGGGGGAATTTGGTGAGCTTCTGATTCTGGTGGAAAGATTTGGTGCTCTGCACCTGGTGAAGATGAGTTAGAAGTCTTATAACCTCTGTCAGACCTCAATTTCTTTCTCTGCAGGAATTCAGATCTATAATATTCAGAAAGTGTCGTGTTAGAATTGATCATCAATCTATCATTATGTCTTTCCAAGAATCTATCAATCCAGTTTTTACCAACTTTGAATAGATTTTCACCTTCAATTGGTGCTCTATCTTTGTACTTCTCTTTCAGAACATTTTCACAGATATTCAGCACCTCCTTCTTTGGAGGGATTTGGTCTGAAGTTTGAAGCATCTGTTGGATTTTGTCCACGATCAAATTCTCTTCATCATTAGTGAACTTCTGCTGTTTTTCATGGCTATTTCTCGTATTCTTGAAACCATGGATTCTTCTCGATAAAGTAGTTCTGCTAACGCGGTATTTATTTGCAATTGAATTGATAGAAGCTGATTTATTGGCAGTGGCTTCCGCAACAGCCAGTTTGAATCTTTCTTCACGCTCATTATATTGCTTCAATTTCTGATCAATGTACATGCTATTTGAAGGGTCCAATTCAGGATTTGGCTGAAACGAGGGTCCAACGGATCCTAACGATTGTGGAGGGAGTATGGAAGAAATGTTGAATGAGTTCTAGTTGGAAAAGATCAATGAGTGTTGATCTGGGAAGATTTCTAAATACTTGATGGTCTTAACCTATGACAGGACCAAATAAGCTTAAAGGATGGTTCAGATCAGTCCAACAGTTCCTGCGGAGCAAAATAAAACTTCAGGATGCAAATTGCGGTGTTCAATGTAACAGGTAACTGGTTGTTGAGATGGAGGGGCTTCTAGAAGTCCTAGACTATTTTATATGGCTAGAAGTTGACTGTTTGTTCGGATTTTATATAAATTTGCAAAATTGAAAACAATTGTCTCGGACGAAAAAAAAAAAAAAAAAAACAATAAGAAAATTCAATCTAAACGCACACATTTATCATATCTACAGTTGTGGGAAAAAGGCCTCTAAAATGAGAAATGACCAGAATTTACGACATAAAAATGATTGACTAATGCAACAGTGATCCAGAAGAACCAGTTCATATGCAGTAGAAGATCTACGGGGCCAGACGTCCACTTGTGGCGACTAAAAATGATTATGACCGTATCCAGGTAAATTCGAAACACTTCTGTTGTGTAAGATACTGTGAGACTCGCCCTTTCCTCCTCCTCAGTGGTCACTTGCTATAATTCTTCAACTTTTCAACCGAGTTTAGAAAGGTGACCAGAATGGGGCCACTATGGAGTTTTTCTGCAGTATTATGCATGTGTGCACTTACACAAGATAAGACTAAGGCATGGCTCTATTTTGTACATTGGAAATGTACTGATATGCACTGGTATGCACTGCGGTCGGCGCACCACACAGTCCACAGGCAAGGTTTGAGACCTACATACACACCATGCGTCATCTTTATAGACTATTTACTATATAGCTTTACTAGATAGCGAGCTTAAAGTTAATGATTTTTTTGTCAAATTTCCATACAACACGCCTATCAACACTCACCTATTTTCCTCATTTATTGCGATTTCAGGGCTAGCTTTCATGATGCCTCTTTTTTATGTTCTGAAATTTGGAGCATGGAAGATGAGCAAATTTAAGATTAATACAGAAAACAGAAAAGAATGACAGCGTAGTATTAGACAGAACGCCCTGCGCAATTACGCTGCAGATCTTCGATCCTTTGACTTGTATGTTTGAATCTTGAATGCTTACTTGATCTTGGAAAAATGAGCAGGCATATGTAGCCACTATCATCAAACAATAAGAGAAAATGGGTGTTGTTTGTTGGCGCCGCTTGGAGAAGAACAAGGGGTAGTATTGTTCCCACTTGCCCCAGACTTTCAATATATTGAACACAGTTGTGCTCACAATCGCCAATGCTCAGCCTCTATTTTTCCTTCCTTTGAGAAAATGAAACACAATCAATGTACAGTCCTGGTCACATCAGGAAAATAAACGGTTTAATGTCAGTGCTGACCGACTCTTGAATCGTGCACAGCTAAAGACTTTTTAAGATCTTAAAATCCTGAGAATTGGAGTTTGAAGCCGGCAGTAAATGCTGTACTCAAACTGAAACAAAGGCCAATAAAGTCAAGGCAGTAAAAGCAGGTAAGCTGTGATATATTATAGCTTCAATGACAGGGCTGTCAAGCCTGCTACCCCTGACACTGAACAACGCTTGTTCGAAACAGAAGGCTGAAGAAGCTGTCTCAAACGGAGTGAACCAAAAATAAGGCTAGAAGATACCTAGTCTTTTGTGATCTCTTCAGGTGAAGGTCAGTGGTGAAACTATTGTGTTCTGATTCGCATGGACCTGGATAATTGGATCAAATGCAGGGTTGTAACATCGTTGAATATTCTGATTCGGGGCCCGCGATCATTGGTCAGTGTTGAGTTATAACTGCACTATACAGTAAACGATAAGATCAGAGCAATCAGCCAGCAATGGGCATAACGTTTCTATTACCTACAGTTGCCATATAGCCCTTAAAGTCATATTAGCCAGTTCCAGTCTTCTACTTTAACGCTAGAGAATACCAATACATCTGATCAATACTCAAACGCCTACAAGTTCTCTTAATTTAATTATCCAGCAGCAACCCAGCTCAGACTTCTTGACGATCGAATTAAATTGAGTTCTGAGCCGCGACTCATCGTAAACAGGGCGCCAATCCCGTTGTAATGCCTAACACAGTGACTCAGCACGGCTGTAACGGTCAGGGATGATACCACTCTTTGAGCTTTTTTTTAGACTCAGGGGTGGTGACACCATATCGTGTCAGCATATCAAAGGAAAATATGGGGCAATTGTTCCTCTTTCTTAGAGGAGTCTCGCTCATTTATGGCTTTTTCTACCAAGGACAGACACATATTTAGTGCAGAATGCAGACTTCCGCGGAGAAGATCTCAGATAATCGCCGTATATTTTTTTTGTTCTGATTTTCTGGAGCCTGGATCTTCCACACTTTTCCGCTGATAACGTTGGAATAGGACCTGGACCTGTAACTCCGTTATTATTGACCACCGAAGGTCAATTCTTCCCTTTGGTAACTGCAGGTGGCTTTAACCAAATAGATTCTGCTGAGTAAAAACCGATGCGGCCGGAAAACCGCAATTCCGAATGACTTTCTGTTTAAGCATAGTTCTCAATTGAGACATATGCGCCCCTAAATGCACACTGCAGGCAGAAATCTTACAGCCTATCGAACCAAGGAGTCTTGCAGCATGTTGCTAGTCTATCGACAGTGGAAAGATTCTAGAAACTCTGCTGGTGACTGATTGCCTAATGTCACAGAGTAGTTACCGATTTCCCGGGGTTTAGACACAAAGAGGGTTTTGAGTTTTTGGGGTTTGGAATCTAGACCATGAAGCCGAGTCAGACCAAGTTTTGACATCGCAAAGGCCTGGACTTTAGCTGCCTGCAATTTGGACCCTACACAGGGTGCAATAAGTTGTGGAGAAAATACTAAAGTCATAAGCCCGATCCAGTAAACATCATCGGAATTGTCATAATAATTTGCAAGCAAGCCAACCCAAAAATAAAGTGCCTGTAAATTGTGTATTTTTGCAACTAAAAATAAAGTGTGAATTGTGTAATTTGCAGCCAAAAATGAAAGTATCTGTAAATTTTTACTGTCTATAAAAAAATTCTTTCTTCGAAACAGCCAGAAGATTGTATTCCATATTGAAAATATAGGTTCGTATTATAGCAGTGTCTACTCTGTGACATTCCGGGCTATAATCATCCAAAGTTGGGCTCGTTGTTCATGAACAACGTAGTTGTTGATGTATGATCCAGGAACCCATAAATTACAAGAAAGTGAGACATAGAGGTTTAAATTAAGTGCGATGCCACAGGCCAATGGTGAATATGTTAGACGGTCAGGTCGATAAGGTTAACAACTGTAACTGTACCAAAAATTGATGAGCTGATTAAAGGCGATTTACGCCATGCCTCACTTATTTAAATCAGATTAGATCGCAGGATTATAAGGCGGTTGCATTTAGAGCTTTGAAAATTCATTGGTAAGCTGTGACTTGAAAATTGTAAAACCAAACCAAACAAAGTCAAAGACAAAGCCATCTAAGTTTCGCGATAGACTGAGCATTAATGCCGAAAGGCGGATTATTCAGAATTTGGAGCAAGATTGATCCAGAACATCCAGCTCTCTGTTCATATAGAACTGTTGAAAGTATGGAAACCACCATGTTCAAGAATTCCATAGCTCAGACTCCAAAGAGCGCTGGAATCTTTTAGCTCAATGATGAATACAGGCGAGGATGAATTCTGATACTAAGCCCTGCGGCACGGAAGTATATGTCGCTCAATATGAGCACCCACTGCTCGCGGCATGAGTTAGGATTTTGACCACTTACGCCTTTCTTCGGCAAAATAACCGTTGTAGATCAAGATGCGTATTCTCGGCTTCTAGGCTTTAAATAAGCTTACTGTACACAGACCATGCACCATCCTCCAAAAGACTCCACGATTCACTTATAGTAGTTTTGACTTTCAGGGATCAACGATCAGGCTTTGATCGAGATGTGAGCTAGTCACCTGCGTCGTTTAACACGTTTTACTTTTATATACTTACCATCTTGCATAAGTAGTCCAGCATGATGACGAGATACATGAGTGGGACAAGCCAGCACCCAGGATTTTGCATGAGCTGGAATCAACAACAAGATCCAGAGAATCCAAGGCACCTGAAGGCTGCTCCAATCTGCATGCCATCTGCTTTTACAGGCTTCGCGAACTTTTCAATTCAACCGTCCATGCACTATGAAACTGCCGCATTAACATCAATCCCATAAAAATCCCAGACATACGTGGAATCAATATGCACCGTTAGAACTGCCGTTCGCTATAGATGTTATCTCAAACTGCACACCCATTCTAATCAGATGATTGCGTAATTTAAGATTCGTGATTCTAGAATGCAAGATAGTCTTACAGGCACATACAGCATTTACAATTCTGCATTTTTATCTGGAAATAGTATACAATGTATTAACCTTGATCTAGGCTTTAGTTGTTTTCTTCTTCTTAGAAGTAGGTTTTGAAACCTTGTCAGCCTTTTTGGCAACAGGCTTTGAAGCTTTTTTTTCATCAACAGGTTTTGAAACTTTGCTGGCTTTCTTGGCAACTGGGGCGGCAGCTTCAACTTGCTTGCGTGCTTTCTTTTCAGCAATTTTAGCTTGTTTCTTTGATTTTTTGATTTTAGATTGTAATAGAGCTGGGATTTCGGATGGGTTAGCTAATTCGATCAAACCCTTTTCATAAGCAGTAATGTCAAGATCTTCCTCAACTCCATCAACATGTACTTTTTCAGTATCAATCTGTTTTTGCTCAGGTTCATCAGATTTTACGTCTGCTTCAGTGTAGACAGTGGCAACTTCATATAATGGTAAGGCTGGTGACTTGGCTGATTTGATGAAGATAGCAGAGAGCGTCTCTTCGGAAAAATGATTGATAACTTGATGCAACACAGCTTCATTCAAAGTATTTATGTTACCTAATTGTATGGTCAAGTTATTACTTCTTGGTAACTGATAGACGAACGAGTTCAAAACTTTGTTAATTTGGTTTGTTGCGGATTCGATTGATAGTTTATCTGAAACTCTGATGGAGATTGGAATTTTTGATGATTCATAAAACACTTTTCCTAAAAGTTTTGGGAGGGTTGTAACTAATCCATCGTCAGCAACAAAGACGTCGTATTTTTTGATTAGCTCTCTTCTCTTTTCGAACTGTTTATAAGTAGTTTTCAATTCGGCACCTGTGATGATTTCACTCACCAAGCCATTCAATTCTGAAGACTCAATCTTTTCCAATAGTTCTTTGTCAATGATGTTATCTCTGACAAATAAAGCGACAGTTGGTTTGGTTTCTGGTTGAGGTTTTCCGGTGATTGTAATCAATTTTTGTTTGAAGTTTTTCTTTGTGGTGAATAACTTTGTTTGTGATAAGACCAATTCAACGTTATTGGCTTCCTCGTCATCAAATAATTGAAGTTTATCAGCTTCACCTTCTGAACTTCTTTCAATAAACTTCTTCAACTCTGAGATGGCTTTTGTAAGTTTCTCAGTTTCAACTATAGATTGGGTACTCTTTAGTGTCTCTGCTAAATTCTTAGCGCTGTTGGCTTTTTCTAAAGCAGTATTATTAAGATCTTCAAATTCAGCAACTTGAACAACTTTGCCCTTTGGCTTCTTGGACTGTTGGTTTGGTTTAGATTTAACAACCTTTGTAGCTTTAACCTTCTTAACCATTTTATTTGCTTTAATGTTCGAAAGAGCCCAAACACTAAAGCTCATCGCATCAAAAATAAATTTTTACTTCCAACAGTGTGCGCTTACCGAAACCAGATCCATGGGTCACGTGAGATTTTCAAAAGACAGGGTAACACTTGGTTATGTGATTCAACAAAGTCAAGTTTTTAAGTACTAATCAACTTGTCTTTAACACTTGAAGACCCGCAGTACAACCCGTATATAGAAGATGGTAAGTATATCTGATATAATGGTACTGATGTTTACGTATACTGATACATTTTGAATTCAGGGTAGAAAGAAGTCATCTAGAAAACCAGTAAAGAAGGTGGTGCAAAAGCTGGATACAAGTTTCAACTGCCTGTTTTGCAATCACGAGAGTTCAATCGTGTGTACATTGGATAAGAAAAACAATCTAGGGACTCTATATTGCAAGACATGTGGTCAGAGCTTCCAAACAACCATAAATGCCCTAAGTAAGCCGGTCGATGTGTATACTGATTGGTACGATGCTGCTGAAGAAGTCAATAATGGAGAAGAACACCACTCTGACGAGGAAGGCAATGAATCTGGTGAGGAAGGTGAAAGAAGAAGAGATGATAAGTTCATCGAAGATGATGAGGAAGAAGTCGATAACGAGTATAGTGACTCATGAGATCTGGGGCATAATTAAAATCTGTATATTAGAAAGAAAAAGGCAAAAGTGAATAGACAGTGTTTTGTATTCATTAATCAAACTTCAATACCTACAAAAATCAATTAATGCACATAGAATTAAACCTTTCTAAGTCAATTCAAATAAATATATAAAATTTCCATGAATAAATTGGTAAATCTCAGAAAGAAAACAATGTCCAAATAAAAAATAAAACATTATGGCATCATTCGTTTCCAAAATCAACTTCTTCATCTCTTATTTTTTAATTTTTTTTCTCCTTCAATGTATATATCCATATATGCATGTGCACTTTAACTCTAAAATGAATCATATACTCTTTTCTTAAAAAAATCATAAACTAACCTTCCTCATACTCCCTTAAACTTAATTGGAACTAAACACAAAAACTAAAACAACAGAAACGTGGATGCAGTTTCTCTAATTGTGATGTTCTTTGTTAGCTAGTTCAGGAAATAAGTCTTCCTTCAAGGTAATACCTAATTCTGCTCTGACGTCTTTTAATTCGTCCAAGTAGGCGTTGTATTGGTCGACGTTTTCAACTTTGTATTTCAAACCTTCAAAGACTCTGACAGCGGTGGCGAAGTCATTGACTCTTCTGGAAGCTTTCAAAGCTCTTTCAATGACAGATGGAGATGGAACTAAATCGTATGAGAAGGCATTGTTCAAGACACGTTGGACTTCGAAAAGATCGTAAGCTTGGTCAAATTCTTTTTCGAATCTGGCTGTGAATTCTTCGAAAGTTTCTTCGTGGTGGTCAGAGTAGTTTCTGATGGAGGACACTCTAGATGGAATCAATCTTAAGGTTGATGGGCGAGCAATTGAGAGGGCAGATTGTCTGACTGCAGGGGTTCTTAAAACTGACTTGAACATTGTGGGACTTTGTGGTTTGTTGATGAAATAAAAAGGAGTTATTAAAACAAGCAAATAGTTTTTTGGATATGTTCTATTGGCAGTCTCTTATATAGATATAAACGAGTTTAAATCCTTTTCAGTTATCTAAATTAATTGCAAAAACGTTGCTGAAACACAGTGTACGAATCGTTTGATTTTCTTCAGTTTTTTTTAAGCGGTGTTTTTTTTTTTTTCCAGTGTTTGAAAAAGCCAATCGCTATTGGCTGGCTGGCCGGGAGTTCCGGTCAGCTCTTCCCGGAAGTCGGTATTGTGTCCGCTACCGTTGCTTTCCTACTGTTGCTACTGGCTCTTTAAAAGAGTGCTCTTGATGGGACAAATAAATAGTATATATAGAATAATGACTGGTTGATCAATAGATGCTAATAAATAGGCAATAAATAGGTAATAAATAGGTAATAAATAGGTGATAAGTAGTTAATAAATAGTTAACAGATAGTTAATAGATAGTTAATAAATAGGTCTTAGTCCAATCGATGGACGAATAAATAGGTTAATAGAAGGCAATAGGAGATCATAGTTAGTAAAATTCACTCATGCTTGTAATAGCGACTGGATGCTTTCTGAGTCGACTCCATTTCTTCTGCAGTTCTCAATGAAATACGTTAGCCTTTCTGTCTCGATCAGAGTGTTGCCTTGTGTTCGTTCTCTGATCTTAATGACCAAGTTCCTTAAGAGTTCAATTGACAGCACTTGGTTATTGATCAAGCCACTCTTGAATAGCCGTGAGAGATTACTTTTGAACCCCTTTGTCATGGAAACATCTTCCAGATTGGTTAGCCTTATCAAGGTGCTCAAGTACAATTCCTGGATTTCGTTCAGTCTATAGGCATGCAGGTCAATTGTTTCATAATTCTTTGATAATATTTTAGCTTCAAGTAGTAACTCCACAGATTTCGAGACCGTTACCGGAACTGATTCGTGGATTAGAGAACATTTCTCTATTTTCCCGTCAACGAGTAAGTCGTTAGTGAGTGATATGTGTAATGCTTTGAATAGTTCATGTGATGCGAGACATGAAAGTGTGTGGATTGTTTGAACTGTGGAAAAGTTGTCCACCATGAAACGTGAAAACTGCTGGATATGCACCCTTTTCCTTTTGAAAAGGAATATGCTTAGGTCAATAGCAACTTTGGGCTTCAAAGCGCGTATTATCATGAACAATGAGTCATCCGACCGTAAAGACATCACCTTGAACAATTCGATCACTCCAACAGGTTTACTAAACCTTCCGAGGAAGACTGACAGTATTTCAGCGTTGGTTTCATTCAAAGACATGCCGTTGAGTGTTTGCCTCAAATTGTCCAGTTTCTTCTTGGGTGAGATCGTTTTATCAAATATAGTTCTCGTAATGCAGATTTTCAAAAGCTCATCTTTCTTATCCTCTGGTAAAATCTTGAGCACTTTATAATAGAGATCCAAATTATGAGAGTGGAGAAGTACAATGCTCAAAGGTTTAATATCCAGGAGATGTATCGAATCCAAATTTGATATCACAAAATGAATTGACTTCTTCATCTTATTTTCTTTCAATAGCTTTACAAGGTATTGGCTCTTGAAAGAAAATATTGCCTCATTAGCCTGCAACATTTGAAGACTCTTGATGTGGAAATCGTGATCCTTTGTGAACTTTCTCCAATGTATGAAATCGATTTCAGTGAAGCTATAGTTTGTCATTGTGGCCATAAGTTCAAGAAGACGAGTTTGATACTGTTTTCCTTTGACTTTAGCCTTCAACAATCTGTAAAACAATCCATTAACGGTATGTAATTCCTGGGAACTGATCAAAGAAAATGCCTGATCAATATGGCCTTGCTCTAACAGCTTCATCACGATAGTCATGTTCACAGCGTGAAATCTGGTTTCTAGATAGACACTAGGCAGTTTCAAAACATTATCTGTTGCTTCAATCACAGCCTGTAGTTGAACAGTTTGTAATACTTCCAAGAACGACTTCGTTGGAAACTTATGAAGTTGTAATGAGTTTTTCGCGTTAATGAAATCATAAATAGCACGGAAGTTCCCTATACTAGTACCACTTGCAATGTACAGATGCTTCATGATGCTGAAGAATCCTGGGTATAGATCACAATCTCTAGATAAGGTTCCCAAGATACCCTGATTAAACTGGTCAACTATCTTCGAAGCCTTCTGCTGGTATAAAAACAGATATATGTCAGCGGCTCTGTGAAAGTTCTTTTGAGACGTGTAAAAGGTACCAAGTTTCAACAACATGTCGTCAGATAAGTTATTCTTATAAATGCTGTGAATATCTTTTTGACGGAATTCCTTCTGTAAAAACAGTTCGATAAATCTATCATCCAATCTAAAAGGATCTTCATAACTAAGTAACTTAAGCAGCCTTAAGTGTGCATCACTGGCAGTCTTCAATTTAGATTTCAAAATTTGTGGGGCTTCTATCATGGGCACTTGTACTTGCTTTGGACTGTGTTGTTTCAAGATCTTAGCCTGCAATGTCCTCTCAAACTCTTTGAAAAACTCAGGTTGGACCTCACTGACAGAGGACTGCGGATATGTAATAGATTCGGGTATGTGCATCATTGGAACAACAGGGTGCGTCAGATGAAGAAGATCGGTGCGCAACGTGGAGGAGGAGAGAAGGAGCTTCTTGGACAGATATAGCTTTCGCTGGCCAACCATTCTGTCGAGCCGGCGGGTGACCGACCCTGTCCCATTCCCCTGGATCGAAGAGCGTACCCGGCAGATCATCAAAGCCCCTGGAACAGCAGATATGACAGCACTATTGTTGTCAAACTGGGGTCTGATCAAAGGGACATCGAAATGGGCCTCCTTTCTGTAAGCAGGGTATGACTAAGCACATGCTGACATAAGCTCGGCCGCCTTTCTCCGCCTTTTTCCAGCAAACTCACTAAGATCTACTAGGATCTTACATCAGTTCTCTGCATTATTACTCAGTTGGACTCTAGCCCCATGCTTGAGATTGTGTGATACCAAGATAGGACGGAAGACTACTGCTTCCACCACTGGACGACTGAGTATTGCTTATATAATCATGGCTGCTGCTGGTGATAGGTCTCCATATGCAAACTCCATGGATGGCCAGAGCAAAGATCAGACCAAGCCTGCCTCATTGGATGCTGCAGAGCTTAAAAAAATGTACGAAGTTGTGTTTGACGGTAAAGATGACGTTGAGAATGTGAGCAAGTCTATGTCGAATCTTAGAAAGTGGCTCATCACGTTGATATTGTCCCTGACTGCGGTGTGTGTCACCATGTTGTCTTCAGCGTGGTCCATGGCAGCAGAGAACATTATGACGCATTTTGGGGTGTCTCGTGAAGTGAATGTTTTAGGCATTTCTCTGTTCATATTTGGACTAGGTACCGGTCCATTGTTCTTGAGTCCAATTTCAGAATTCTATGGAAGAAAAGTAACCTATATATTTGGTCTAGCGTTATGTTCATGCTTTCAGTTTCTTACTGCATTCTCTCCAAATTATGGAGCTTTACTATTTGGAAGATTTATGTCTGGATTTTTTGGAAGTGCGTTTCTTTCTGTTGCCGGTGGTACTATAACTGATATATTCACGAAAGACGAGATTGGTGTTCCCATGTGTGTTTTCAGTCTAGCACCGTTTTCTGGGCCAGCGCTAGGCCCAGTTGTCAGTGCTTTCATCAATGAGAACCTCTACTGGAGATGGACCTTCTACGTCTTGCTGATTTTCAGTGGTGCTATGCTTCTGTTGATTATCATTTTTGTTCCAGAAACCTATGTACCGATGCTTCTGGTCAAAAAGGCCAAAAGAAAGAGAAGAGAAACCAATGATGACCAATACTTTGCACCTCTCGAATTGCTGAAGGCAGAGACCTCAGTGGTGATCACTTGTTTGACAGCACCGAAAAGACCAATTATGTTGCTGCTGCACGATCGAATGACCTTTGCGTTATGTTTTTATACAGGGTTGGCGCTGGCAATCATATACATGTTCTTTGTTGCATTCCCATACATCTTCAAGACTGTGTTCGACTTCAAATCAACTGCTCAAGGGCTTTCTTTCCTAGGATTATTGATAGGGATGCTTGTTGGTGGATCCACTTCTCCATATTTTCAGTCTTTGTACAATAGAAAGGTTGAGAAATTGGGAAGACAGAAACCAGAATATAGACTCTACCCAATGATGGTGGGCTCCTTCCTTTCACCAATAGGACTATTTATTTTTGCATTTACAAGTTACCCTCATTTACATTGGATGGGAGCAATCGTTGGTAGCGCAGTGTTTGGTTGCGGAGTTTCTTTTTTGTTTCAAGGCATCTTTTCGTACACTGGTGATGCATACAGGAGATACAGTGCCAGTGCAATGAGTTGCAACTCATTGGTCAGAAGCTACATGGCTGGTATTTTCCCATTGTTCGCCTTGCAAATGTATGAGAGCAAGATGGGTATAAATTATTCAGGCATGCTTATCGCACTGTTCATGGTGTTCATGATTCCGCTCCCTTTCCTGTTTTATCTCAAGGGTGAACAGATCCGCTCTAAGAGTGAGTACACCTGGTCAGAGGAGGAGAAATAGCGTGATTGGATTGCGATGATTGATTATTCTAGTACATATATGAAGATGTATCGTGCTCTTTGTAAAGTGTAACTGTAGTAATCGGAAAAACACGAACACGAAGAATTTGAAATGTAAACAAAAAGCGAAAACAAAGACCTTACTGATCTCAACGGAACCCCAACTGAGCTTCCTATCGAGCTAGAGCCATACGACACGATGTCTGGATCATTCAGCAATTCAACAGACCGAGTGAAACGTCCAGCTAACAACCTTTTCAAGTTAAAAACGCCGCCTCTTAAGAGAACCAAACTAGCTCCAACCCAATCAACCTTAAACATCTTCTCCAGTAACCAGAGATCTAAGTCCACACTAGGTCTTGGATCAAGGAGGGAACCACTGGAGATAACCTCAGACTCAGAACTAAATAAATCAGACTTTATTGATCTGACTGGGAGCGGAGAATTTGAGCTTTCGCAGAGACGAGATAAGGGTTCATTGTCTCAGACTGGCGGCAAACAGACCAGCCAGAATCACGGTCTAGTTGATCTCAGTTCCATAGCATCGAAACCAATTTCATTCAGGTCTTCTACTGCATCAAAACCAGTAAGTTTGCTTTCACGAACCACATCATTTAACCACGAGTTTGCAGACATTGATTTCGATGATGATTTATTCCTGGAAACTGAAAAGCCAAACAACCTAAAGAACTCCAAGCCATTAGGAAGCATTCAATCAGCTACATCATCAAGAACTTCATCGTTTAGAACTAGCTCTACTTCAGTGCAATCAAGTGGCATAGGTAATGGAAGCAAGGTGAAATCTCAAAATGACTCAATTTTAAATGCAGTTGCAGCCACTTCACAGCGATCAACAGGATCCAATAAGAACACGGCACCATGGTCAAACATGAGACACGTTCCTTCCAAACGTAATCCAAGAGTGAAAGAATCGGATAAAATAACAGCTAGCTTTGCTGCATCTACGTCCAAATCTGAATTCACATTGAGTGAAGAACAGCAACATGTTGTGGATCTAGTTGTGAGAGATGGCACAAGTCTTTTCTTCACAGGTAGTGCTGGTACTGGTAAATCTGTCATTCTAAGAGAACTGGTGAGAAGGTTAACTATGAAGTATGGTGCAAAGGCCGTTGGTATTACTGCTTCCACAGGTTTAGCGGCATGTAATATTGGAGGTATCACGATTAATCGTTTCGCAGGGGTTGGAATTGCCGAGAAAAGGGCAGAGGAGCTTTTGAAAATGTTACAAAAGAAACAAGAGATTAAAGAACAATGGAAAAGAGTTAAAGTGTTGATCATTGATGAGATTTCAATGTTGGATGGATTGTTTTTCGAGAAATTGGAATACATTGCAAGAAAAATTAGATCTGATCCAAGACCTTTTGGAAATATCCAAGTTGTTCTTACGGGAGACTTTTTCCAATTGCCTCCTGTCCCATCGAAGAACGGGCCACCACAAAGATTTTGTTTCGAGTCAAACTGTTGGAGTTCCGTCATCAAGAAGACTATCTTACTAAAACAAGTTTTCAGACAAAAAGACCCTGTTTTTGCTAATCTGTTGAACAATTTAAGAGTTGCAAATGTTGATGACGAACTCACAAGAGAGTTCCAACAGTTAGCCAGACCCGTGCAATATGAAGATGGAATTCCACCGACTGAGCTATTCCCAACAAGGGCAGAAGTCGAGAACTCCAACAGGCGTGTCTTAGCATCATTGAAAGGTAAAACAATGATCTTTGATGCTAAGGATTTGGGACATCCAACCCAGTTGTATTTATTAGAAAACACCATGGCTCCTAAGAGACTGGTTTTGAAGGAAGGTGCAAACGTCATGATGTTAAAGAATAAAGATGATACATTAGTGAACGGTTCGGTGGGCACGGTGATAACTTTCTTGCCCAAGATGGTTTTTGATACGATCAATGCCAAATTCCATCAACTACAGTTAACTCAAGAAGCGCTCATTCAAGAAATAAAGGCTCTATCTCAATGTCATGGCCAAAGTGAGACATCTAAAGAGGTGGAAGACTTTGCTGCTAAAAGTGTTCTGGGTCCATCTGAATTTTTCAAACTGGCAAACGGAATGAACTCCTATGAACCATTACCAGTTGTCAAGTTTGTCAATCGTGGTGTTTCTAGATTGGAATGCATTGACAGAGAGGATTTCAAAGCTGGTGGTGAGAAGGAGAATAACAATTTAGAGAGATCACAGATTCCTCTGTTATTATCATGGGCATTATCAATTCATAAATCACAGGGACAAACATTAGATAGAGTCAAAGTCGATTTAACGAAAGTGTTTGAGGTTGGCCAAGTCTACACTGCATTGTCAAGAGCCACCTCTCGAGAGAGGCTCCAGGTGATCAACTTCCAGAGGTCCAAGATCCACACGCACGAGAAAGTGAAGACCTTCTACCAGAGATTGCAAAGCTTCGATAACTAAATAGTATAGAATGTATATACGCTATAGAGTCTAGCATCCTCCATCCGTTGTAAAACAGCCGATAGGAGTCAATTAAATCTAGTCAAACACAGCCTTCAGAAGAGACCGGGGAAAAAAAACAGCTCGAGAAATGGTGAAAAAAAAATAAACGCCAAATTTGGACAGCGGCGCCAAAATGGTCAGGAACGAAAAATCTAGCTAATACCAAGCAAGCTCTAGTCAGTACCTGCAGCATACACCATATACCAGTGTTAGCCAATTCAGTGGAAGCAGACGTCACAACAAGGCGTATTGCAATAACTATTCTGAACACAAAGTACCACGGTTCAGGCAGTATTTTGAAAAACTTATTTGTTTCATTCAGCCTATTTTTAGACGGCATACATTGATTCGATTTGAAATTTCTAAAACATCAAAAACTTTCAGTTTAAATTGGAGCCATATATCCAACCACAAAACTACACAGGTAAAACAACGGAAGGACGACCAGCTACAATGGCCGAACCAGAGCGTCAGACATTCAACGTTTTCCATCAGGAATTCACCATTGATAAGCGATTCCAGATAATAAAAGAATTGGGCCATGGTGCCTACGGGATAGTATGCTCGGCACGCTATTCAGAAACACCAGACGTCAGCGTTGCTATCAAGAAGGTGACCAATATCTTCAGCAAGAAGATTCTTTGCAAAAGAGCACTCAGGGAATTGAAGCTGTTGAGACACTTCAGGGGTCATAAAAACATTACGTGCCTGTACGATTTGGATATCGTCAATAAGCAGAGATTCAATGAAGTTTACCTCTATGAGGAACTAATGGAGTGCGACATGCATCAGATTATCAGATCAGGGCAACCTTTAACGGATGCACATTATCAGAGTTTCACATATCAGATACTATGTGGATTGAAGTATATCCATAGTGCAGATGTCCTTCACAGAGATTTAAAACCTGGTAATTTATTAGTCAATGCAGATTGTGAGTTGAAGATCTGTGATTTTGGCCTAGCTAGAGGTTATTCATCGATTCCAGAAAAGAACGCAGGATTCTTAACAGAATATGTTGCTACCAGATGGTACAGAGCTCCAGAGATCATGTTGAGCTTTCAAAGTTATACAAAGGCAATTGATCTATGGTCTGTTGGTTGTATCTTGGCTGAGCTACTAGGAAGCAAACCAATTTTCAAAGGTAAAGATTACGTTGATCAGTTGAATCAAATCCTACATATCATTGGAACTCCACCAGAGGAAACTTTGACCAGAATAGGATCGCAAAGAGCACAAAACTATGTTAGGTCGTTACCATACATGCCAAAAATCCCATTCAGCAAACTTTATCCCGGTGCCAATCCAGACGCCCTTGATCTTTTGGATAAGATGCTGTGTCTAGATCCAGCAGAAAGAATCACTGTTGAAGAAGCCTTGAAGCATCCGTATTTGAAAGTTTGGCATGATCCTACCGATGAGCCAATCTCTGCCTCCAAATTTGATTTCCAATTCGAAGAAGTCGATGATCTTGACGCAATGAGACAGATGATCCTCGATGAAGTGGATAGTTTCAGAGAGTTTGTAAGAAGACCAATCGAGGAGCAACAATTGGAACTTTCCAACCCAGATGTCAACGAGGAGGAACAACAGCGAATCAACCGTGAGCATCAAATGCAACAGTTACATCAACAAGAACAAATCCAGCTTCAATACGAACAACAACAATTATTGCAACAACAACAGCAATTACTCCATGAGCAGCAACAGCGCCAACAACAACAACAGCAGCAACAACAACAACAACAATTACAACAAGATACCATTTATGATTCCAACGTCGGTCAGCTGGGTATTCCTCAACAGGGTCAATTCAGCCAAGATCTACCACCAAGACCACAGGAAAATTTACAGTATGGCATGAACGAGGGATTTGCTGGCCTGGAGCAGGAATTAGAGTATGGGTTAGATGGATTTAAGAGATTTTAGGCGTGGGGGGCTGTATGACTTATGATCAAGTATACTTATGGTCAAATATATATAGAGTATCGTGAATTATCGTTTTAGTTTGTTTGTTTGTACTTGTGTTTGGTTTTTGGTTTGGTTTCTTTTTTGTGTGTCCCTCTTGTGTGTCTGTTGTTGTTTTTAATCATGTTATATAAAAGTTAGAAATACACGAAACTTGGACTGAAAAAGAAGAAAAGTGGTTGCGTGCTACAGTGATCAATATAAACAAGATAGATATAGTACAAATAATTCAATTGTAAAAACACATTATTAAGAAAAGAAAGCTAAACAACATCAATATCAAAATCAAAGGTGGTATTGACAGCGTCGAATAACAGAAAAACACGCAAAACAAAAGTAAAAATACAGCAACACTGGACTGAAATAAAAACGATAGAAAAGCACAATCATTTCACACCAATAAAAAGTAAAAAGGTTCATTAGTAAAACACCATAATAACATCACATCAGTAATCGGTAACTTTTTTCGTATTTTCATCTCATTAATCCCTGATGTTTGACTAAATTGATATCAATGTTACTTAAATTTGTTTCCTGCTTTGGGGGATTCTGTTGAGCATTCGCAATCGCCTGATTCACTTGTTGAAGATTATACTGAGCTTGGTTTATTTGATTTTGCAACTGCTGAGATTCCTGGGAGACATCAGGAGGTTGTTGATTGCCCGTTTGTGATTCTGACGCTTGCTGTTGCTGAGAATCCTGAGGCTGTGCTTGGGATGGTACACCAGCTGATTGTTGTAAGGCTGACACGTACTGGTTTGAAAGATGTATGTCATTTTGTAACAAGTTAGGGATGTTTTGATCAAAAACATCATCCTTCAAATGAGTGGAATCATGCTGTGATTGGTTTACAAGTGGGCTTTGTTGATGGTGGACTAGCTGTTGGGATATTTGGTCTTGTGATAGCAAACCATCAGATTTCAATTTTTCTTCCCTTTTCATCTTTCTTGTTTCATTATAGATATCTTCTCTGTTGATCAGAATGTTTTTGAATTTAGCTTTCAAGATTTTTTCAATAGCCAGAGGTTTGTTGCCTTTCAAATACAGTTCTCTAATTTCTCTATTTATCTCTGGGTTTCTTCTTCTCAGCATCGGGAATGATTCACTCAAGTTCAACTTATCATGGTTATGTTCATTTGAGGTGATTCTCAACATCCATTTGACAATTTGATCCTGGTCATTCTTCTTACAATTTGCAACCATAGAGAATGGACAGTTGATCTTTCTTGTAGTAAGTTTTCTCTTTCTTTCCTTATCATCGATATTTCTCTTATTTCTGTAACTTCCACCTAGTTCACAGGTGAAATAGATGGCTTTCTCATTTGAGTGGGAGATGACGATACCGAATCCATTATCCCTCGCATAGAGATGGACATAAGAGATGAGCTCTTCTCGGGACAAGAATTCAGATTGAGGCGCACTTGGTTGAAACGAATGTGTTTGTTGCAGTTGACCTTGGCCAAGACCATTGTTTGCAGACTGAGGCAGACTTTGAGCCAACTGTTGTGCATAGTTCTGCTGTTGCTGGACAACACTCAGTAATTGGTGTTGGGCCGCAGCCTGTTGTTGCTGCTGGTGTTGACGTTGGGCCTGTTCCACCTGTTGTTGGTAAAACTGGTTATGGGTCAACTGTTGTTGCGCGTATTGGGAAGCTGGATCCAGCTGCACTTGTTGATGGTGCTGATGTTGCACCTGTTGCAACGGATTATTATTGGTTTGCGCAATACCAACGGCCTGCAAAGCGCTGGCAGCAGCGGAAACGGTATTCTGGTTGTGGTTTGGGTCCAGAGACATGGCGGACAGCGGGGAAACTTGCTAGCGATGGGTGGGTAAGCGTAGGGGTTCAGCAAAGGTGCCTTTCACGGGGTTGTGCTGCGACAATGGCTAGGAACAGAGTGACAGGCTGGTTTGGTGTCACGCTGATTTGTTTGTTGTTGTTTTGAGTGAAGAGAAGAGTTGGTTTGCTTTGCGCACGCCCCTGAAAAAGACAAAAAGACGAAAAAGACGAAAAAAAGAAAAAAAAAGCGTGGTGTTACCCGGCTGCTTGGTTATTCTCAAGTTCACTTCCGACTTTCCGACTTCGAGTATTCCGACTTTGCGTATTCCGGGGGTGTCCCTCTCTAATCTACGCACTTAAACCCCAGTAATACAGTAAAGTAGCATGCCTGCATATAATCTGGTAATGCTCTCGTAGTCTCACTTCACTACATAGCTAGCTCATATAAATAACTACCCAATGTCTGAGAAATCCACCAGTATCTCCGCTGCCCGGAGTAGATACATTATGGCGAGGGATCTGGTGCTCGCGGGTGGTGTGCTTGCTTTCTTGATATGGGGCTCCACTCTCCTTGTCCAGGAGATCTCCCATCTGCAATCCGTGACTCTCCAACTAAAACAAACTGAACTGTTGCATCGTTTCGTCAAAGAAGGCTACCATGGTGATGATGGTGACTCTTTTGTCCCTGGTAACAGAATTGGGTTTGCTGAGTCAAGAAATAAGTCCTTCACTCCCTCCTTCAAGCCAATACAGTGGATTTCAGATCCACAATCTTTCACGAATGACCAAGGTCTCTACTCCACTCACGATGGTGGTGCTTATTTCATCAAGTCTATCCTGGATAGTGACTACTCCCAGCTCTTGTACAACGACTCACATGTCTCACATGATGGCAGGGAATACAAAATTGACAAGTTTGTGTCAAGTCCAGATTTGAAGCACGCATTAATCCAAACAAACAGTACCCAGCATTGGAGACATTCGACTTTTGGGCTTTACTGGCTACTAGATATTGAGTCCCAGTCACTCAGGAAAATATATCCAGAGAAGTTATCTGTGGCTCAATGGTCACCAACCTCAGACAATATTGCCCTGGTGTTTGAAAATAACGTCTACATTTATCACCTCGCCTCAGACTCAGTTGAACAGGTTTCATATGATGGCAGCGCTGACATTTTCAATGGTAAGCCTGATTGGGTCTACGAAGAAGAGGTGTTTGAAGGCGATTCTGCCTTATGGTGGTCTCCAAATGGTGAATATTTGACATACTTGAAGGCGAACGATAGCTTGGTACCAGAGTTCCCAATCCCTTACTTTGTTCAAGATAGTGATGAGTTCAAAAACTCTTCATATCCTGAATTGAGAAAAATCAAGTACCCTAAACCAGGATACTGGAATCCAGACGTCTCTTTGGGGTTATACAGCCTAGTCAAGAAAGAAAATGAAGTTATTGATTACACCTACGATATCTTTACAGAAGTCATCTGGGTCGGAAACGATCAACTATTGTTGAAAGCTACTAATAGAGCGTCTGACTATTTGAAAGTTGTCTTGATTAATGCTCTTGACTTTTCTTACGAAATCATTAGAGATGAAGTGACTGACTCGTGGTTTGAGATAACCCACGATACCTTCTATATTCCAAAGTCAGATACCATTGATCGCGACGGTTATATCGATACGATTCCGGTTAATGGCTTCAATCACTTGGCTTACTTCTCACCACCAAGTAACTCTACTCCCCAGATATTAACTGAAGGTGATTTTGAAGTTGTCAGTGCTCCATCAGCCTTTGACTATTCCAAGAACTTGATCTATTACGTCTCAACTAAAGACTCCTCAATAGAAAGACATTTATATTCATTAGATTTATTAACCGGTGAGCACAGCAAAATAACTCATGGTGAAGGCTGGTTCTCTGCATCATTTTCTGCAGGCGCTAGATTTGTATCTTTAAGTTATAGAGGTCCAGATATTCCCTCTCAATCGTTAGTGGACTTATCCAACAATGAATCCCAAGTTTTGGAGTCTAATAACGAATTATATGAACTTCTACAACATTATGACCTTCCGGAAAAGATATACGGGGAAGTTGAAATCTCAGAAAATGTAACAGTGAACTTTGTTGAAATCAGACCACCACACTTCGACGCAGATAAAGAATATCCTGTGCTGTTTTTTGTCTATGGAGGACCTGGCTCTCAACTTGTTCAAAAGACTTTCCAATTGAGTTTCCCTGATGTGGTTTCCTCACAATTAGATGCTATTATTGTTACTGTTGATGGTCGTGGAACAGGTTTTAAAGGTCGTGAGTTCAGATCACTTGTTAGAGACAATCTTGGTTACTATGAGGTGACCGATCAAATTGCAGCTGCAAAACTATGGGCGTCTAAGCCATATGTTGATGCATCTAAAGTCGCCATTTTCGGTTGGTCCTATGGTGGGTTCATGACTTTGAAAACATTGGAGGCTGATGCTGGTGAAACATTCAAGTATGGTATGTCTGTGGCACCAGTCACTGATTGGCGTCTATATGATTCTATTTACACTGAAAGATACATGCATTTGCCTGAAGACAACGCTGAAGGTTATGATACCGGTGCCGTCCATAATGTCACACAAATCGGGAAGGCTACTAGATTCTTGTTGATGCACGGTACTGGTGATGACAATGTTCATATTCAAAATACTTTCAAAGTACTAGATAAGTTCGATCTAGCAGGTGTTGAGAACTACGATTTGCATGTTTTCCCTGATTCTGACCACAGTATCAGATACCACAACGCAAACGTCATTGTTTACAACAAATTGTTGAAGTGGTTGGAGAAGGCTTTCAGAGGTGATTATGTATACTACTAAGCGAACATTGGAACACTGTGTTCGACTCAAAATTGGACTCAATATACACTAAAACGGGACCACAACTTGTCTTTCTATGTAAATGTACATCGTGTCCGTACCAGATCTTTAGACCGAATTCGCGGTGTTTTATGGAAACATCAACAAAAATCCAGTGGCCAAATTTCTTAACGGCGCCAAAACTTCTGTTTGTATTCACTTTTGGTTCAGCTAATCTTATCATTGTTGGTTTTATTCATCAAGCATAGACCGATTGCGCATTTTTCTGTTGGATTACACGCTTAGAAGGACTCAATTGGTTATACATTTGCAAGATGTCCGAGAAAGAAACGGGCGACGTTGCCACCAAACAAGAAGAAGAACAACAACAACAACAACAACCAGTAAAGGATCTAAAGCAGGATAACAAGAAGGGTAAAAATGAAGAAGAATTATCAGAAGAGGATGAGAAGCTTAAGACTAAATTAGATACTTTAGTTGAAGTGCTATCTGAGGCAAATTCAAGCGAGTTGTATGAATCTAGTTTAGGCCAGTTGAAAGAATCTATCATTAGTTCCACGTCTTCCATGACTGCCGTTCCAAAGCCTTTGAAATTCTTACATCCACATTATACTCAACTAGTCAAGGCTTTTGAGACATGGACCAATGAGGAATTGAAATCGACCTTTGCTGATATCTTATCCGTTTTAGCAATGACACACTCTGATGATTCTAAACATGATGCGTTGAGATTCAGATTGATTTCCAAAGTTGAAGACTATACCAGTTGGGGCCATGAATATATCCGTCATTTGGCTTTAGAAATTGGTGAAGTCGCTGCGGAATCCTTGGAAGAAGAAGTTCAAGAAATTGAGGGCGAGGTTGAAAATTCATCAACTCCAATTGCCTCCTCCATCTTTGATTTTAATGAGATTAAGAAGATTGTTTTGAAGATTGTCCCGTTCTTCTTGAAACATAACCAAGAGGCAGACGCTGTTGATTTATTATTAGAGACTGATAGTATTAGTGAATTGCCCCAATTTGTTGATAAGGACATATACCACAGGGTTGGTCTATATTTGGTGAGCTGTGTTCCACTACTTCCACCACCGGATGATTTGGAGTTTTTGCAAACAGCTTATTCTATCTATTTGGAACACGGTGAATTGACTCAAAGTTTAGCTCTAGCTATCAGAATTGACAATGATGAATTGATTCAATCTGTCTTTGATGCAACTTCAGATTCATCCATCAAAAAGCAATTAGCTTTAATCTTGTCAAACCAGAATTCTGCTTTCAAATACGAAGAAGTTCAAGATCTCATCAACAACACCAAACTGTCCGATAAATTCCACTATGTTGCCAAAGAGTTGAACTTAACCGCTCCAAAAGTTCCTGAAGATGTCTATAAAACACATTTAGAACATGCTAGACATGAGCCAACATCATCAATACTTTCTGCTAAACAAAACCTAGCCACGAGTTTTGTCAACTCCTTTTTAAACTTGGGTTATGGTTCAGATAACTTTTTGACCACCGATGACAAATGGATCTATAAGACAAAAGATAGCGGTATGCTTTCTACCACTGCCAGTATAGGGTCAATCTATCAATGGGATATTGATGGATTACAACATTTAGACAAGTACCTATATTCCAACGAGGATGATATCAAGGCCGGTGCATTGTTAGGTATGGGTTTGATTGGTTCTAGCGTCCATGATGAAGTTGAACCAGTTTTACTATTGTTACAGGATTATGTTCATAATTCCAATAAGAAATTGAGTACTGCTGCAATCTTAGGTTTAGCCTTATCATTTTCTGGGTCTCAGAATGAAGATTTGTTGAATCTATTGTTGCCTTTGATTTCCGATTTGGAAGTTCCAATTGAAGTTTCCGCTCTGTCTGCACTAGCATTAGGACATGCATTTGTTGGTACTTGCCATGGGGAAATCACTTCAACTATCTTGCAAACGTTACTAGAACGTGATTTCGCTCAATTGGAATCCAACTGGATCAAATTCTTAGCTTTAGGTTTAGGTTTGTTGTTTATGGGTAAGGCTGAACAAGTTGATGATGTTTTGGAAACTATTCAAGCGATTGAACATCCAATTTCTAAAAGTTTAGAAGTTTTAACTAGAGTGAGTGCATATGCTGGTACTGGTAACGTGTTGGAAATTCAAGGTTTATTTGATATTCTAACGCCTAATGGACCAACTGAAAAGGAAGACGAAGAAGAAGATGATGAAGAAGAAGATAAGGACAAAGATGAAGAAAATGAAGATGGCGAAGAGGGCACATCTAAAGCGGCCAGAGATAACGATGGAGATGAAGAAGTCGCTGATGCGGATGTTGGTGCCGATGCAGATTCCGATAACAAGAAGGAGGAGGGTAAGGAAGATTCAGAAGATGGAAAATCCGACGAAGAAAACAAGAAGGATAAAGATGATGGGTTATTGTCATATGCTGTTTTAGGAATTGCTATAATTGCACTTGGTGAAGATATCGGTAAGGCAATGTCTTTGCGTCATTATGGACATTTATTAGATTACGGTAATGAATCAGTTCGTCGTGCCGTACCATTGGGTATTGGTTTGTTATCCACTGCCAACCCACAAGTGAATATTATTGAATCGTTATCGAGAATGTCACATGACACGGAGATTGATGTTGCAATCAATGCAATCTTCTCCATGGGGTTGATTGGTGCCGGTACAAACAATGCAAGATTGGCTCAACTATTCAGACAATTGGCAAGTTATCACAGAGATCCAAATGCTCTATTCATCACTAGAATAGCTCAAGGGTTGACGCATCTTGGTAAAGGTACTCAGACATTGAATCCATTCACCACTGAAGGTAAAATCTTATCCAAGACCACATTAGCTTCATTGTTGACTGTTGCCATTGCATTTTCAGATCCAAATTTCATTCTAGAGCACCACTACTTCTTATTCTTCTTGAACAGTGCAGCAAGACCAAGAGTCTTAGTCACCGTTGATGAGGATTTGAACGAGTTACCAGTCACAGTTAGAGTCGGTAAAGCCGTTGATGTTGTTGGTCAAGCTGGTAAGCCAAAGACTATTACCGGTTGGGTGACACAGACGACGCCTGTGTTATTGGGATACGGTGAAAAGGCTGAATTGGAAGAGAACAGTGAATACATTGCCCTATCGTCATTCTTGGACGGGATCGTTATCTTGAAGAAGAATCCAGATTACGTTGAGCCTGACAAGAGCACCTAGTCTTGTTATCTGTAATTTATATGTCTTTTATTCGTGTTATTATTTTGCAAGTAGTACAAATAGTGGTAATAATAATAATAATATTCTATATATTGATGAAGAAGTGAGAATCGTTTTGTGATGGCATTCGTTAATTAATGGAAGTTCAATGATTCTATTGGAAATCCTGAGCCTTACCAGCCATTAATAAACCCACAATCAGCCCAAATAAACCCAAAACAGAACCAAAGATTTCAATCACCAGGATCTTGACAAACAAGGAGGAGTCAGCAGCGTCAGAGACCGCTGCAGTTGCGCCGGTGATACCGACAGCAATACCACAGATCAAATTACTGATTCCAACGGTTAAACCAGCCCAAAATAACGAGAAGCCGGTATACAAGTTAGCCTTTGAGTATAACGTATCAGTACCAGCAGAGGACAACTTCGAAGAAAACACAATGGCCATAATCAGGCCGTAGATAGCGACAACTTCACAGAAGATAATAGAGATTAAATTCTTGGTAGTGATTCTAGGAGCCTTGACTCCCGCACCGAGAATTGAGGAGCCAGTTATAAAGATCCCCCATGCTGCGCCAACGACACTGAGGCCGATACAGGATGCTATACCCAAGTTGGCCCAGAGGTAAGGGGACGTGGTTTCAAGGAACTGGCCAACGTTGAAAGTCTCACCTTGTCCTGTGAATAGTATGTCTGTTGTGGAACGTTAGTTAGAATCCTTTCTCTCTTTCTCTTTCTCTCTTTGTCCCAAACCAAGGGTACCAAGAAAACAAAAAAAAACTTACAACCACCGTAAACAACGACAATGGTGCTTATGAGGTAGTTCAAAGCGCCCTTAGCTGATGGGATGTATAGGCCCAGTGAGTCGCTCATGTCTGTGGTAGATGTGATGGGTCTGACAGCGGATGATGAGTTCAAAAGCGTGAATGCAGTTGTGTCCGGCAGTTAAATTCGAAAGGAAAGCTGTTGTTTCGTTTCGAACTTTTCTGGGAGGACTTTTCGCGAATTATGTTCCGGATCAGGAAGATTTCCGCATTCGGACGAGAACCTATGTAAATAAACTAAGTAAATATTAAATGATTAAAAGAGCATTCATTCTCTAATTGCTTCTAATTGCTATGTAATCTTTCCGGTTGCTCTATTTGTCCTCTGTCTGTCTGCTATATCATAGCTGGGTAGTGACGGAGCCCTCGTATGCTGGCTCCAGCAGTTTCCAGCGACAGGTGATGTTCTCCTTCTTGAATCTGTTGATGATCTCCTGCGCAATGTCTTCAAAATTGTCAGTTGCTAGGGCCAGGATGGTTGGGCCGGCACCGGACAGACAGATACCTAGCAGGCCTGGGTGGGTCTTTGGGGTGACGGAGGAAAGGATCTCAGTGAGGCCTGGGATCAAGGTCTTTCTGTAAGGTTGGTGGACCCTGTCTTGCATGGCTGGGTAGATCAACTCCGGATTTGGAGGAGAACGGGTCAAAGCAGTGGTTAAGACGGCGAGTCTTTGCAGGTTGAAGATCATGTCCTTGGCAGTGTACGCACTTGGTAGCACACCACGGGATTTGGCAGTGGAGACTTCGAAATCTGGAATAATGGTGACACATTTAACCTCTTTACACCAGTCGTATTTGATATGACGGCCAATATCATGTGGAGGAGTTGGAGGAACAAGACCCGTGTTATAACCACCGGCAGGTTCTGGCAGCACCTCACTCAGCGGGATCTCCTTACGCTCCATCTCTGAAGCGGTCAAGTCTCTCAAGTAGGAGCCGACAAACCCACCCATCATGGCAGCAGTGATGTTGTCTGGATGACGCTCAATCATCAGACAGTAGTCGAGCAATCTCTGCTTTGAAAAGCCCAGCTTACCGATCTCGTTACCCAATATCACACCGGCAACAACAGCAGCGCCTGAAGAACCCAGACCTCGACCCAGTGGGATCGGGTTGGTGACATGGACCTTGGTGCCGACCGGGAACTCTCTGATCTCGTTACAACGCAGCACGTAGAGCGCAGTACGCGTGATCAGGTTCTCGTCCGACTTGAGCGGCACGTCGTTGGCGCCCTCACTGCTCTCGTCGTATGTGATGAGACAGTTGTTCGGGTCGCGGTTCGACTCTTCAGCATGCGATGAGTCAACGGTGACCTCGAGCTCGAGGAACAGGCTGAGCCCGATGCCTAGCACGTCGAAGCCCGGGCCGATGTTGGCGCTGGATGCAGGCACGGAGATCTTGAAGTGGCGAGTCATGCTGTGTATTGTCTCTGTATCTGTATCTCTGTATCTGTCAGTTTGTGAGTCGGCGGCAGAAGCTTCAAAACTTCAACGGTCCAAAAACAGCTGAGAAGCGGCCCTCGGAACTCCGGCTCCCAATTCCCAGTTCCGACCCTGTCTTGCATCGCAGCGAGCCGAAGTGCTCTTTGTGAGCTACTGTTCTGTCTCTGCTGCAGTGCCCACCAACCGCTTCCTGTCCTGTCCCGTGCTACTCCATGATGCTATCCAGAGCCCTCGCATCGCACAGCACGCGTCTTGCCGCAAGAGCCTACTCCACCGGGCTAGGTGTAAGTGTCCCCTTGTCCTTCCGGTCTTCACTCAAAGCGAGACTCTCAGAGAGCATCGAGCATTTTACTAACTAACCACTTTGCTGCAGAAATACGAGCTCACCACATTGTCAAATGGCTTGAAAGTCGCCACAAGCCCCGAGCCTGGCCATTTCTCCGCTGCCGGGATCTACATCGATGCCGGATCACGATATGAGGACGAATCCATCAAGGGTGCATCCCATATCATCGACAGGCTGGCGTTCAAATCAACTAAGAGCTTCACTGGCCAAGAGATGCTCAAAACTTTGGAGCTCTTGGGTGGTAACTACCAATGCATCTCGTCCAGGGAGTCCCTGATGTACCAATCTGCCGTGTTCAACAAGGATATTGAGAAAGTGTTTGCCCTGTTGTCAGAAACGGTCAGATCTCCAAACATCACAGCTGAGGAACTCGAAGAACAGAAGCATACAGTCCACTATGAAGTCGCTGAGATCGGCAGAAGACCAGAACTGCTTCTTCCGGAGGTTATGCACTCGGTCGCCTACAGTGGTGCCACTCTCGGTATGCCATTAGTATGTCCAAGCGATCGAATCCCACATATGTCAAAGTCTCTGATTGACGAATACAGAAGGAAGTTATACACGCCCCAAGGTATAACCGTTGCCTTTGTCGGTATTCCTCATGAAAAATCCGTTGAATTAGCAGACAAGTACCTTGGTTCCATGAAACAAACACAGAAGAAAGCCGTTGCTGATGTGGCTCATTATACCGGCGGTGTCAAATATCTTGATTCCCTCGATGTTGAAGACGAATTGGCTCATTTCTATATCGCATTCGAAGGTCTCTCGTATGATGATCCAGATGCATATGCGCTTTCCGTGCTACAAACACTTTTAGGTGGTGGTGGTTCATTTTCCGCTGGTGGTCCAGGTAAAGGAATGTACTCTAGGGTTTATTTACAAGTCTTGAACCAGTATCATTTCGTCGACAACTGTGTCTCCTTTAACCACTCATACACTGACTCGGGCCTCTTTGGATTCTCTATCTCTGGTTGGAAAAGCACTGCTAATTTGTTGCCAGAAATCGTATGTGATCAGTTAGTCAGAACAATGTCTGATGGTGAAGGGGCCCTACAATATGATGAAGTCGAAAGAGCCAAGAAGCAGCTGCGTTCGCAATTGTTAATGAACCTAGAGTCAAAGATGGTACAGCTGGAAGATCTTGGTAGACAAATTCAAGTTCGTGGCAAGAGACAACCATTAGACGATATTGTTTCAAAGATTGAGAACCTGACAGTTGAAGATATCAGAAGAGTTGCAAGAAGAGTCTTAACCGGTGATGTAAACAACGCTGGAAATGGAACAGGTAAACCAACAATGGTGTTGCTTGGCTCTCCTAAAAAAGTGGACCTAACACCAGTGGTGAACTACTTCCAACTGGGACGGAGATAATATATATGATCTCTACCTACATCAATCAATGGATCATCATTTCATGTACATAAAACTCTCTAATATCACATTACCATAGATCTATATAAATACCTCATCATTTGTAGCTAATGTCCGTTTCTTTGTCGAAAACATCTCGAACTTGTCCTTCCATTCATTCAACTCGTTTTCTAATTCCATCGAATGCTCTTGTAGGTATCTGACTTCCCTCTCTGCTCTCTTGATTATCAACTTCGATTGAGAATCTGCAGATTGCCATTTGTTGATAGCATTGAACAACTCTGAAATTTTCAGTTCATATTTCGTTTTGACGTCTTCAAAATCATTAATCTTTTGGTGTTGTTTATCAACTTGATCCTTCAATTCATCAACAGATCGTCTTAAATTCAAAGTGGATCTCTCGAATTCTGACTTCAAATCACTTTCTGCTTTCAATTTGGATTCCAGCTTAGATAGCTTCTCAGTCCATGCATCATCATTTTTCAGATCTTCAATCTTATCTTCCAATTCAGAGATTCTACCTTTCAAGTTTTCTGTAAACTTTCCCAAGCTTTGGTTTTCCTCCTTAATCATGATATTTTTCTGTTTCTCATCATCAATAATTGAGTTCAGTTTATCTCTGGAATGATTCATTTTTTTGATTTCAATTTTCAAGTTTTCAACTTCATTGGCATACTTCTCAATATTGTTATTCAAATTATCGATCGTTGATGATTTCAACTCGCGCTCATTATCAAATTTCGCATATTCACCGGACAGTTCTTTCACTGACTCCTCCAACTTTCTCTTATCTCTTTGAAGACTATCTCTTTCTGTGATCAAATCATCGACTGATTCATTCAAATTGCCAATTTGCTTCATCAAAGATCTCAACTTCACCTCCAAATCCTTCTGTGCCAGATTAGCAACCTCGTTTTCATCCTTCAAATCATTATAGTGTTTTGTCAAATAGGTTTTCTCCTTTATCAGTTCCCTAATCTCTTGACCTTTCTGTTCCTTCAAGCGATTATAGTCAACTTCCAAAGATCCCAATGATTTTTTCAAATCTGTCTCCTTTCTTAGCGAATCATTCAACTCATTTGTCAACTTATTCACTGATGTTAGTAATTTATTCTTTAAGGTACTTGTTTCTTTTTCTAAACGCTCTTGATAATGGTGAATTTCTTCCTGTAGAAAACGATTCGATGAATACATTTTCGATAAATCAGCATCTTTACCTTCAATATCACCTTTCAGCTGTGAGATCGTCGTATTCAGTTTCACAATAGCAGTCTCACTTGTTTGGAAGTCTTTCTTCAAAGACTTAATCATATCACTAGCTTCATTCAATCTCTCTTGAGAAAATTTCTCCGCATGCTTTGAATTTCGAATTGCTACTTCAGCGCTTTCTAATTTTGAAAAGTACTCTTCTGCCCTGGTCTTGTACAATTTGACACTTTGAGATAATTGGCCATTTTTTGACTCCAGAGCTTCTAGCTTTAATTGTGATCTAGACAGTTCTTCACGCGCTAGATGGGATGAGAGTGCTTCAACATCTTTGGTCTTATAATCAGCTATCGTAATCTTATAGCTTTCAATTGCTTTGTTCAACTTGGAAATCTCAGACTTGGACTCGCTTAACTCTTGAAGTGTAGTTAACAAGGTCTTGGAATTCGCCTGATAGATTTTAAGTAACTCATCATATCCCTTCTTGTCCACTTGGTTGGAGGAAACTATCTGCTTTGCACGATAGCTTTCTTGGGATTGGTTTCTTTCTAGTATTCTAAGCTTGGCTTGACTTTCTTCATATTTCACTTTAAAGTTATCCATATCATTGTTTGAGGAATCCGATCTATAAGTGTTGCTAGTATCCCTTAGTTTTTCTTTTGGAACATACCTTATTGTTCTTTCAGCAGCCTTCCTTTCAAGATCCAGATCAACTTTAAGTGACTGTATTTGGCGATGAAGCTTTTGGTTTTCTTCAGCCAAATGTTCATCTCGCTCATCAAAATTAGGAGTTTCACCTTTTGATAAAGATTCCTTGATTCGGTTGACCTGGATTTTCAGCTGTTGTTTGTCAAACGTCTCAGAAGCTAAACGGGTATGTAATAGCTTCATATCAGCTTTCATTCTGTTCTTCTCAATGGTTTCCTTTTTCAAAATTGCACTGCTCTCATTCAACTGCAATCTCATTTGAGCGTATTCTCGGATAAGTAATTCTTTATTATCTCTCATTCTCTCGAGGTCAGGATCAGTACCAGAATTCAGTGATTTGGCGCGGAATGCCCCTTGCGCAGTCCTAACATCAACGATTTTGCGGTCATTCTGTAGATTCTCATTTTCAGATCTTAATTCTCTGATTTCATTCACAAGTGGTATCCTTCTTGATTTTTCATCTCTTAGCTCCTTCTCCAATCGTTCAATTTCAGCTCTTAACATACTGGTTTGGTTATCAAACTCCTGCTTACCCCTATGGAATGTGATCTCATCAGAAATCTTTCTTTGGAGTAAATCTCTTGCTTCTCGAGCTTCATGTTCCAATTGTTTGTATCTGTGTTGTAACTCTGACATGTCGCTTTTTACAGAGCTCAGTTCCTTATCGACGACAACTTGGCTTCCTCTCAAAACCTCGCGTTCATTTTGTAGTTGTTTGATTTGATGAGCTTGCTTTTCCAATAATTCTTTCAAATGTCCAAGATCCTGTTCCTTCTTGTAAACAATCGAACCATATTGAGAAGAAGAGCTTTCTAAATTTTTCAACTTAAGATTAAGGACCTTATTTTCATCCATGAGCTGTTTGATTCGAGTATTTGCATTGCTGTATTTAGAGTTCAATTCTGACATGTTGCTCTCTAGTTCTCGATTTGAATTTGATAATTTCTCTGAGAGGATATTAATCTGAGTATCCTTCGCTTGCAGTAAAGTCTTTAACATATTCAACTCCTCTTCGAACTTAGAAAAACTTTCAATGTTGTTCTTCTGAGATTGCTCAGTTTCTTTCAAGGAAACCTCAAGTTCTTTAATCTTGTCAAATAGCTGAGCTTTCTCCTTTTCTAACATTTTAACCAGCTTTTGACCCTTATCAAAATCAACTTCAAAAGATTTAAGCTTCACAGCTAGCTCTTCCTTGTATTTTTTTAGATCGTCTCGTTCATGTTCGAGATTTACCATAAGCTTCTTTGTTGTATCCAGGCTGGATTTTAATTCCGTTTCTCGGATATGGGACTCTTCAATGGACAGCTCTTTTTCTTTCAAAACCGCAGAGTGTTTATCGGACATATGAACATTTTGATTCTCCAGCTCTTTTAATTTCCCTTCAAGAGCCTTAATATGATCACTAATTTGTTTGGTTTTATTGACTTGCTGCGATGATTCCAATAACGGTTTCAAATTAGCATACAATGTGAACCATGGATTTTGATTCAACCTGTTATACGAGGTGAATGCTTCCATCAAAATTTGGGATGCCTGAACTTTCATCAGTTTCCTGTTGATGGCTTTTCTCTTCAACAGCCCTCTGCAGATAGAATTAAACTCAGTGAACATTGTTTTGAGTATAACGTCTCTTTTCAGTTCTAGATCAGCCAAAACACCAGCTTTGAAAAAAACTTTGGTTGATCCAACTCGGTATATGTCAGAATCCAAGTTCATTGATGAAAGAATGATCTGACAGTTGGTTCTCAAATTGTTCGTGAAGTTTGAGTTTGGCGCCAAAACTTTATACCTATTATAGAATTCTTTAAAAAATATTCTGTTTGGGAACCCAGATCTGACTATTCTGATACCTTCAAGAACACCATTACATTTTAACTGCTCAAGAACTAATCTCTTGTCAAAAACCTGAGGTTTCTTTGTATGGTTCGGGATAATGCATCTCACAAAATGAGGGTGCGTTTGAGATAATAAGTTGATCAAGTCACTTAGTTGTTCCTTATGCCTTTGAGAAACAGTTCTAAATGAGGATCTAGATTGTTTACTGGTCTCAAGAGGGTATAAATTGGCAATAAACTGATTATCTGATTCAGAAAGCATTTGTAAGACGCTATCAACTAAGGGATCACGATTCTTATCAATCCATCCCTCGACTGAGTATTCAACATCACCCGCGTAATGTTTCAAAGTAAATTTATTATTGAACTTAGATGGTTTAAACTTGCTGGAATTTTTGTTGCAATATTGGTTCAATTTCTGAAAGAAGGAGTCATCCGTAGATTTTGGAACAATGCATTCTTCATCTAAAATCGAAAAAACACCGACAGGATTCGACTTCTTTTCAATCAAGTCAATTGTCTGCTGCAGATCCTGACCAAAGTCAATAAATTCCCAGTTTATATCTTCCTTCATGTACTCATTCTGCTCGAGCACAAACATATGATGATTGAAAAACTGTTGTAACTTCTCATTAGTGTAATTAATGCACAACTGTTCGAAGGAATTCTCTCTAAAGATCTCAAACCCAGCAATGTCCAAAACTCCAATGAAATTAGAAGCAGCTCGGCTACTTCCCAAATTTTCATTAATAGTATCAACTAAATATTTGAACAATTTCTCATACAATGACTTCGATAATGCATCTAGTGCAAACTTTGCTTGAGTCGCATTCCTGGATTGTTTGACAAGTTCTCTGCCCGCCTTCACCTTTGGTTTTAGAATAGCATCAGAAAATACATTGGCTTCAACACCAAGTAGTTCGGTGAGTTTTGCAACTGATGTTTTGAAACTTGCTTGCTCTGCTTTCAAGGATGTGAACTCTATGTTACCTAAATGAAGAATTATGGCAACTATCTTTAATATTTCCCGGCACTGGTCCTTTGAGACCCCCATAATATCAAACGCTTTCATCAAAGTCTTCAACTCCCTCGAGTCATCAACACCGGGTATTGTGAAATTGGCATTTTTTAGGTATGAGTAGTTCGATGGTGATTTTTCTAATCCAAAGTAATGTAGTTCATCTTTTGGTAAGCCTGACAGTAACTGATAGAATATATGATAATTTCTTTCTTTGTTCGATTGGTGGATCACTCGAGATTTCTCCAAAAGGTACCAGTCAATGTGAGCGCCAGCAATTTTTCCTTTATCGTCAAATTCAATCTTAATGAATTTTCCGAATCTGGACGAGTTATTGTTTCGCACTGTCTGGGCATTACCAAATGCTTCTAAGATCGGATTTGCTTGGATAATCTGTTGCTCAAAAGATCCACTAGAGCCTTTGTGTTTTGAAGTTATTGCCGCAAGGTACGTTAGGATCTTTTTGGTGTTTTCTGTCTTACCAGCGCCCGACTCACCTGTAACCAAAATAGACTGATCTTTTTTCTCTGCCAACAAATTCTGGTAAGCTTGATCGGTTTCAGCAAATATATGAGGCTTATTGTCAGCCTTTGGTACGTCTCTATACATCTCGATGTAGTCTTCAGAGTATATCGGTAAATTTGAATAAGGATTGATCGCAACCAAAAACAGACCAGAGTAGGTGTAAATCGTATCATCTTTATACCTAATTTCCAGGTTATGGAGAACAGATCCTTCATTTAAAAAAGTCAATTCCGCAATATCATCAGCCTTATCGAAGCTACTTGGATTGACCTCTCCAATGACGTTTGACGGGACAGTATCTTCTGTGTCATCTTCATATCTGACTTTGACTATTGAGTGCTCCAGAGATTCGATAATGCTAGCCTTTCGGAAGACCTCCTTTTCACTAGGAACCCAAACCCAGTTATGTACGGTGTCACCAGCCATTGAAAGCACTGATCGGCGTCTTAAGGATGCTTGATACGATTTCAAGTTGTGTTTTTATTTGTTTTGATTTTAAATGTTTGTTTACAATTATCCCAACATGGAAGTATTTGGTCATGTGACATCGGATTATGTGGGAGTCACGTGAATTTTTCAGCTGGTGCCTTTCACCAACAGTACAGGTTATTCTTCCCACGATGGGTGATGATGATTTGACGAATGTCTTTGTAGAAAAGATAAAGCTGAATTGCAAGAAAAGTTTAGAATTCATTAAAAAGGCATTAATTAATATTTGATTGTTCTCTATTTTCAACGCTAATATACATGTGTGCTGACACTCTCGTCGGTATACAGAATCTAATATGCAGTATCTCAGCTATCAGATTTATGTTCATGAGGAACAGTAGAATTAAATTTTCAACACAAGCAGGTGAAAATGCTGTGCTAATAGTAGTAAGAAACAAAAAATGGAGAAGCATCATCTAGAAGCTTCCATTATCAATAACATATTCCATGGCATTAGCGAGATTCTTGAAAACCTTCTTGGAGCCTTTCACTTTTTGCAACCTGATCTCGTTCAAATCCTCGTCGTAAACAATTTCAAATCTCAATGTTTTTCCCAGAGCAAATGTTGGTGGAATTGTAGCATAGATCTTATTTTCTGTTTCTTTCAGTGTTGTTAAAGTTCCTTCCTTGCGTTTAATCTCTAACACATTTCTGATACTCTTCCTAGTATGATCCATCGCACGCTTTGGGGTGAAAACTTTGACGTATTTATTCTTCTTACTGACCTTCTTGACATTATCATCAGATGAAGAAATCAAGTTTGAGAAAAATCTTGTAAACCAATTACTCTTGTGAACATTCTCGCCAATGCTCTTAGCATCAGCAGATTCTTTCTTTGGTGCACTTGGTGCACTTGGTGCAACTCTCCGTGGTTCCAATGGTGTGAAAACTTTGCTGGTATCCTTCAACAAAGTTCCATCAGATGCGCGTTTGAAATTCTTCTCTTGAATAGACTTCAGTGGTGAGGATTTGAGAGGTTTCGTCGGTGAAACTTTGTATGAGGAGTGAGCTCTAACTGGAGACTCGTCAAAGTTAGAAGACTCGTCATATTCATCAAAAATCATGGTCACCCTTTTTGCATTGGCAAAGTCATTTTCGTCATCAGTATTATCAGCATAAAGCGAGTTGTTCAGCATTGTGCTTTTGATGTCTTCATCGATATCCTCAGTTTGATCGTGCCTTGGTCTTTGGTAGCTAAAATCACTAGGATTACCGAGTCCATAGGCATCGTCTTTAGGCTCACATGGATTGAACAAGCTTCCTCTAATATCGACATTTTGATTTATGACTTTGGTTTCGCTTGACACTGCTCTCTTATGGTATTTGATAACAGATTTAGTTGAATTGGAAACTTTAAAAAGATTGTCTTGGTCTCCCACAGTGTCCAGGTCCTCAAACATACTATCTTCTCTTGCCTGCACATTTTTACCAACTGTTAGATCAGATCCATTGGAAACTTGAATAGCTTGAGCTAGTTCAGTCTGTGTTGGGACTTCAAAGTCAAAGGAAACTTCGTCATTAGAAGAATTAAAAGCTGACTCATTCTCATAAGATGAGTAGTTGGAAGATGGAGCCCTACGATCAGGTACTTCAGGTGGATTGGATACCTTTCTTGTTTCTTTATCCGATGACTGATCGGACTTACCACCAAGACATCTGTCCAACATCACACTACTGGTGTTTGTGCTCTTTAAAATACTGGACAAGTTCATAGAAGTTGAAGACTTCGAGTAAAATATTCTAGATCTAGTCTTAGTATTTCTCAAATTAAGCCCAACTTTCGTTAGCACCTCGGCATTATTATTACTGATGATTCTCTGTCTATATTTTGGGTCTAAAGTTGAAGCTTTCTTCGTCAACGTTGGCACTGGAGGCTCATACGTTTTGAAATCCATCAAATTGGACAACTTCAAAGTGGATGATTTTAACATTCTATTATTGTTCATAAGTGGTTCAGAAACGAAACGTCTACTAGACCTTTCAACAAGCGAACGGCTCGCCAATGATGAGGGCAATTCGTTCGATGTCTCAACCTTATTCTTAATCTCAGTGCCATTGGTTGAAAATGCATCATTTTCAGGTTTGCTATGCGCTAAACGTAATGGGGATGAAGAAGGTGCAACATTAGCTGCAGTAGCGACTGGCCTGGACTTTTTGTTCTTTGGTGAAGATTTTGGAGTTGGACGATAGTTATTGAAAATCTCGTCATATAATGAGGCAAACTCGTTAGAGTTCATACCATTTGGATCCACTTTCAGCCAGTCGACATCAACATCTGGTAAGGGGGGCAAAATGCTTTGTCGTTTCTTCGAAACTTCTGCAGTTCCCATTTTAGTCTTGGATGAAGTTCTTGAAAGGTTTTGTGTTGACGAACTTATTTGTTTGTTGTTGAAGGATACACCACGACGGTATGTAGATGATGCGGAGATCTGTAGTTCAGATTGCTGATTCCTTGTTATCTTCTTCTTGATAGGAGTCATCAATAATGGTGGAAGCTGTGATGGTGGTTCCTTCACAGTATCAACAGTTACCGTGGTAGAGCCATCTTGTTCCACAACAGTTGTGTAGATAGTACTCTTGGATTTTTTGAGTAAACCGTCGCCATTACTCGCTTTCTTCTTCTTGGAGTTTTTCGACATCAGTTCATCCGACGATCTAATTTGATGTTTTTCTTTGTATTGCAACAATAAATAATAAAAGATCTTCTCTGGATTTGAGTTCTTCTCTAATAATTTGGGTATCAGCGAAGATTCTTTAATGCCATGAAATAAGATAGATAATGATGTCAATAAATCACGATCGATGCTCTCCTTTGTTAATGAAAGACCGTCAGCTTCATGATAATAGTTCTCGAGCTTCATCTGATCACCTTGAGTAGATGTTATATTTGAGTTGTTTTCATATCGCTTCAATAGCGGATGCTTCAAAATCTCGAAAACTTTGATTCTATCATTTGGATTGACTTTCAACATTTTCCAAATTAAATCCTTAGCATCAGGACTTAAAAAGTTTGGAGTAACAAATCGGCCACTTTGAACTTTCATCAATAATTTCCGAATGTTTTCGTCATCAAATGGCAGGTGTCCAGTCAGTAATGCAAACAAAATAATACCACAGGACCAGACGTCGCTTGGCGAGCCATGATAGACTTTACCAGCAACGATTTCTGGGGATGCATAATGAGGAGAGCCACAACTTGTTTCCAAAAGCTTCTGATTTATCTCCAAGGCTGCCATACCAAAATCTGCAATTTTGATATTTAGGTTTTTATCCAGCAACAAGTTTTCTGGTTTCAAATCCCTATGACAAATGTTAAACTGATGACAATAATTAACCCCGTTAATTATTTGTCTGAAATAATGAACAGCTTCCTTTTCTTCAAGTTTGCCCTTTTTGATCAAGTAGTCAAAGAGTTCACCACCTTCAACGTACTCCAAGACAAGGTATAGTTCACCTTTATTCTCCCATACATCATACAGACCCATGATATTCTCGTGGGAAATTAACTTCATGATAATGATCTCTCTCTCAATCCCATATGGTGATGAATTCCTGTCATCGTCACCTTGCTTTTTGTGAAACTTTGATTTAGGGACAATTTTAACAGCGGCCAATTGACCTGTTTCGCTGTGTTTAGCTAGTCTAACTCTCCCTGTTGATCCTCTACCAAGAGTTCTTCCTAACCTCCATGGCCCAACGTGGCTCTTGGATTTTCTCTCATATGAGTTCGTATTAGTCGATATCTGACTTAATCTCTTAGTAGCGTTCGTCACGGATTCAACGATTCTGTCAATCTCTTTGCTGTTTTCATGAACATAGCTGCTCTCTTTTGTCTCTTGATGTTTCACATTATGTGGGCTATTCTGAACGTTGGTGATGTTCTGGTTTGGGGCAAGTGCCGCCCTAGCAGCATGTTTCGCAAAGCTGTGGTTGGATTTTTGCTGGATCATACCTGTTGACATATACAATGTAGGGTAGAAATGCAGAAAAAAAACGGACAACAGGCGGGAAAGTGAGGGTGTCTTGACGGTTAAACGAGTGGCAGTGAGTTGGATGTATGAAAAGAGCGTGGTATCAAGACCCTAGGGTGTTGGCAGCTGGTCAGCGGTGAGAAACAGAAGCGTAGTATAGCAAAAAGCGGCTGCAAGTACCAGAAAAGGGTTGAAGTTGTGGATCTTTGACGAGTTTGTTTTTTTTTGTTTAGGCTTTCATGAATAAAAACAACAAGACAAACTTGTTTCCACAGAAACAACTTAAAGAATGCAAAAAAGCGCGTTTGAGGGAGATTACCGTTTTGGGATATCCGCCCTCGGCACTTTCCGCCCTCGGAAGTTCCCCTGAAACGGCCCTCTTTTACCTGAAGTACTAGTATGAGCTATCTCAGCTTCTCTATATGGTTAGTTCTGTGTTGGCTCAGGCAGAGAACACGTTATGATCAAGCTCACTAAGAAGTACTTTGGGAGATCGAAGTCCCCAACCACAGCCAAGGGTGATACTAGCTCGATCAGCTCCTCAAGAGCGTCGACCTTTCTTGGGACTGACGGCGATGATACCTCGACAACGAGTAAGAACGACGATAGTCCAGATAGAAAAACTACCATCGTTCCTGGTGACTCCGGCAGCTTGCAGGTTTTACAGGGAACGTCACAAAAATTGAAATCCTCATCCTCACAATCCACTGTTAACAGTTCTTCGAAACTCGCTGATTCAAGTGCTACATCAAGCTCAGCCCACAGTCGTAAAAGTCATCAAGCTTCACCAGGAGTACCAAATACGTTTAAGCCAGGGTTGTTGACGATTAAGGTGTATCATGGCCACGATTTCCAACTTCCATTTGATTTGAACTTCGATAAAAACCTGATTTCAAGATTGATTCAATGTTCCTCAGGTCAGCCACGCTCCGAACAGGATGAGTTGATTAAACAGCTGAACTCCTTGTCTTTAGATGAAAACAAAGTACCTGCAGATGTCGAGGGAGGAGAATACATTCCTGCAAACATTACGATTCCCTCCTCTTCCTCTTCCCAGTCCCCATTGAAGAATGCTCTTATTTATTTTACATTGGAGTTTGACAAGACCATTCTTTCAATTGAAGCAGACTCAGGGTCTGTAAACCACCCTGTTTTCAACAAGGTTGTGTCATTCGATGTCAGCAAGTTGAGCAACAAGCTGAATTTCCAAGTATTCTTGAAATTACCAAAGATCCTGTTAAGTGAGAATAAAGAGACTGAAAATAATAATCAGCAAGAGGACATATTGATTGGTTCCAAAACTCTGAACATGAAATTTGACAACATTAGTAACCCAATAAGGTTAAAGAGTCACGATACCATCAAATTGGACAATGAATTCCCTGGGTTTGAGGGTGTCAGCAATGGTGGTATTGTTATTTCTATTGACTTTAAACCGAATTTGAACAAACATTTGACAATTGACGACTTTGATTTGCTAAAAGTTATCGGTAAGGGTTCCTTTGGTAAAGTTATGCAAGTGCGTAAGAAGGATTCCAGTAAAGTTTATGCTTTGAAGGCAATCAGAAAATCCAATATTATTGCAAAGAATGAAGTCATCCATACACTAAGTGAGAAGACCGTGCTGGCTACTGTGAATAATCCATTCATCGTTCCGTTAAAGTTTTCATTCCAATCACCAGAGAAATTGTACCTAGTATTAAGTTTCATAAATGGTGGTGAATTGTTCTATCATTTGCAGAAAGCAGGTAGATTTGATCTATCCAGAGCCAGGTTTTACACATCTGAGCTATTAAGTGCTTTGGAATGTTTACATAACATGAATGTTATCTACAGAGATTTGAAGCCTGAAAACATTCTATTAGATTACAAAGGTCATATTGCGTTATGTGATTTTGGTCTATGTAAATTGAACATGAAAAATGATGATGAAACAAAGACATTTTGTGGTACTCCAGAGTACTTAGCACCAGAGTTATTGTTAGGTACGGGTTATACAAAATCAGTTGATTGGTGGACTCTTGGTATACTGTTGTATGAAATGTTGACAGGATTGCCTCCATATTATGACGAAGATACCAATAAGATGTATCAAAAGATCTTAAAAAACCCTCTAAAGTTCCCAGAAGGTTTTGATAAGCATGCCCAAGATTTGTTGATCAAATTGTTGAGTAGAGATCCAAAATATAGATTAGGATCAAATGGATCAGAAGAAATCAAGAATCATTCCTTTTTCAGATCCATTGATTTTCAGAAACTGGAAAACAAGCAATACATACCGCCATTTATTCCAGGTGTCAAAGATAACTTTGACACATCTAACTTTGATCAAGAATTTACTAGTGAGTTACCTGTTGATAGTGTTGTTAACGAATATTTGAGTGACTCAGTTCAAAAACAATTTGGTGGTTGGACATATGTTGGTACAGAACATCTAGGTGACTCGAGGCATTGATAGGTAATAGACTCAAATGCATTACATCCTCTACCATGAAATGAAAACGTTTATTTAATTGTAAGTGATACAAATACCCCCATTCCCTATTTACACATGGTACTATATCTGTAAACGTTGAACCTTATCAAAAAGGCCCTGTTCCAAATTCATAACTGAAGGACGTCTATCGCTATCACTGATATCCTCATTCTGTTTGCAGGATGCTCCATCTGTTTCATAGAGGGTCTTCTGTACACTAAGCTTCTTTTCCAACGCACTCAGGTTCTTCATCTCATCCTCAATCTTGTTCAAGATCTCGTCCTCTTTTTCGTAATCGTAGGAGCAGTCCTCAAGTTGACAGGATTTGCAGATGGATTCCAGATTTGTCAGAATGTTCAAATAGGATGAGACATAATGGAGTTCAGCAACCTTGTATGCTATCAACCTGCTGACTCTAGCTGGGTCCAGCTTTGGAGCAATCTTGGAACCAGATCCTGAAATCTGATGGTTGTTAAAATTTTCCACTTGTTTCAACTGCGACTCTATTTCAGCCTTGTACTTCTTGATACTAGGAATCGTGAGCTCGTTCATTCTGGTCAACTTGTTGTTAGGGTGTACTAGGATAAAGCTATTCATGGTGTATATAATATAATACAGCGTGTGAGTTAGAGAGTTTGGATGTAAGCCATAGACAGTGGGTCACAAAAACAGCAAAATGGCGGGTGTTTTTATAAAGTAGCGGAGAGTACCCTTTTTATATTATAGTTTTTATACTAGGTTTTATAGAGAAGCTACTATTAGGCTGTTAGTTGAGTGGGGAGTGCATATCATGGTTGCTCGAAGGGCTAAAATACTGCATGAACGGAGTGCGCCAAACAGATCCGGAAAGCATAACCTTCAGCGCGACTGTATACAGTGGCAGACTATGTCACAAAAGTCATACACTGCTCGATGTATTGCTTCGCTGATATAGCTGCAATGGCAAGGTTCAGGGTGCATTGTCCCCGTTCCTCACCCTTCAGATTGTGAACTCACTTCAACCCGGTTGTGAAAATATGAAGTTTAGTAATGTGTGTGTGTGTGATGCCGTGAAAGCCGCTAGCTTCGCAATAACATTCGATGTGCCCAGGGAGGGCCCAGGCTGCTGCCCAAAATATACATGTAAAGCCTAGCCGGCTTCTGGGCTCTGATCTACGACAAGGCTTCTACAGTGTTGGCGTTCTGTTTGAAGATCACTACTATTGCTAGGACAGAAATTGTTGGATATGTTATGTTGCCGTTTCTGTTTTTTAATTAAGACAGACGTCATTGTTGGCTGTGCTGAAATTTCTGTCTTGTATGGAGCGTATGCTACATAATTAGTTGGCTAGTAGCATTCGCTGCGTATAACATAACATAAAGCCTGTTTCTACTGCATCGGGATGCTTCTGTTGTCATTGGCCTGTTTTGCCCTCGAGTCCTTGAGCAACAAAGCCCAATTTAAGATGGCACACGTAACACAACCGTATCTCGTATATTGCTGTTAATCCATGCTTAGGCAACTACTGCCAGGTTCACTGTGTGACCCTTAAACCGGTATTATGAAGAGGAAAGCAAATATGCTGAATTTCAACTAAAATACGTAATGCAATGTTGAAGCTAATTATTCGTACCCTCCAAAACGGAGATCATTCTATGAAATAATATCGACAACAACAACAACAACAACAACAACAACAACAACAAACAGTTATTCTTTCAGCTTAAATAAATAACAAAAGAATAGTCTGGTTGATATATCATGTCTAACAGTAAAACGTAAAGGCACATACCTTTCATCCTTCAATGGAAACTGCCGAAGTGCTCAGCATCTAACTTACAATATTGAAGACCAGCGGCTATCAAACAAGAACCAAAAGTAACACCAACTACAACTTCACTAAACCATGCTTCAGGAGCTGTTAAGAAGCAAGTCCAGATCAAGTTTGAACCCACTTTAATTACTTCCACTAAAAGGAAAGATCCCATCACGCCAATAGCAAAGATAGTTGATAAACCTCATGAAAATAGCAAAGGGCATCGCCATAAAGTCAACAATGACACAAATCCAGTTACTAGTACCAAGGATAAGCTATCCTCCAAGTTTTACCTCAAGAACATTGATTTTGATGATGATGCAAACATTACAAAACCATTGATCCATGAATCACTTAATTCTGAGACTCCAACTCGTAAAAGGTCTAAGTCTCAAGAGCAAAAGGAGCGATTACTGAAAAAAGTCAGAGCAGTTGATATCCCATCAACTCCAATCACTCCAATTACTCCAATCACTAATTATCAGCCATCCTTATCTCCAGCAACCACGACATCTCAATCAAATGTTTCTCGTGAAGTTCTTAAACCACCTGTGAAATTTCAACCAATTAAGCATTCATTGATTGATTCGCCATTTGAAGAATTTGACAAGTTAAAGCACATATTCTATTCAAATGCTGAGCTATCTCAAGATACTAAAAAAAAATACATGATGCTTTCAAAAATGACATCAAACGATTGGATTTCTAAAGGTTTTGAGAATGCTAATAAAAACTATGAACTACTTCGTAAAGTTATCATAATTAGATTTGAACTAAGTTTAAAATTTGATAAGATTTTCGATATCATCAACAGATATGGTGAACATTTGGAGAAGAATGATGAGGAGTTAAATGAAAAGATGCAAAGGTTACAAAAACTAGGTGAGGAGATCAAAAAATTCATCAAATAGATTTGCTGTTTTCCAGTATAAACTACATTTTGTACAACGTTAGCTAATATAATATACTATTATTTCTTTAGTTTTGTTTATACAAGAAACAATAATGTACTGTCATTCATCCCCATGTAAATAATTCCCTAAATTAAATTAACAAAACTTAGTTTCTTTTTCTGAAACGACGTTCTGGAGCTCTTTGAGAAGAGATTGAGACAACAGATAATGGTAATTTGAAACCTAAAGATTTAACCAAGTCGGAGGTTTGTTGGTCAACTTCTAATTGGTTCTTGGAGTTAGATAAGTCCAAAGCAGAAACTTCTGGAACATATTGATCTTTTCTTTCTCTTTCTTCTTCTTGTAATTTGAAAGAAATACCTCTAACTGGACCTTTTTGAATACGTTTCATCAAATGTGTAGTGTAACCAGCAATCTTGTTTCTCAAACGTTTTGATGGAATGGTAGCAATTTCGGAAGCTAAACGTTTGTTGGTTTCAAAATCCAAGGTTAATTTTGGATAGTAACGTTCAATCAAAACTTTTGAAGCTCTTTTAACGGTCTTTGTTCTAACTCTACCCTGTGATTATAATGTTAGTACTCTGAGATTTAAGAATAAGGTCTTGAGGGAGGACGATGAGATAACAGGATTAGCAATATCTGGATTTGCTAGTGTGAGAAAACGTTTGATAAGAATAGTTGCTATATGGTAGCGTTCCAAATTGGTAGTGGCGATATTGACTTCTCTAATTCGACACGGAAGGGAATCTGTGAGTCTTTATGCTGGAAGTAGTGATAACTCTCGTGCAAACGACTTCTGTGGTGAATCGTTCATTAACTATTTGACGTTTCAGCTTTATTCTTCATAGGTGTCCGTCGCTTTCCTTCCTGAGCTTATACGTGATGTTTCTCCTCAATCACTCTGTTTAAAGCCGTCCTCCGTTCATATTGTCTCTGTATGACATACCATTTTGTATTAGTTTCTGGTGTTGATACTCTAACAAGAAAGTTGATACTTTTCAATTTTCAATTATTTGTGCGTTTCGGAAAAAAACTTGACTTTTCAGCACTATGAGACTGCTTTTCAGTGATGCTTATGTAAGTCTCTTCGCGAGTTTGCAGCTAAAAGTGCGTAAGATTTTTCGTAAACTCTTTTTTTTTGGCAACCCCCGAACAGCAAAGTGGTGTACTGATGTAATTTGAATGGTGCCCTTCTGAAAGTCAGGTGATTAATCTAGTCCGCGAAAGCCCTTCTTGACACATTTTGAAAACTACTGTTGATCACCGCAAGAAGCGTACAAGATACAGCACATTATCACGGCTGAAGGTGATACACGTAGCAGATAATATTCCTGTCAGCAGCATAAGTAGTGCGCTCCTTAGGAAACCACACAGCACATTACCCCATCCTACAGCGGTTTAGTTATCTATACTATCATTTACGTACGTACCCCCAAAAACGCCAGCGCATCAAACGTTTTCTCGAAAATTCCAATTAGAAATATCTGAAGCAGATACAATAGATTTGGCGTAAGTTCAGTGTAAACATTGGCAAAACGTGACACACCAACGCCTGAATTGCACACAGACAGCGCACTAACACCTGCTGGACCTATCACAATTTTAAGACAAAGGTAATCGATGTCAACCTCGTCAAAATTCCACTGCGACGTTTGTTCCTCTGACTGTACGAATAGAGTCAGAATAACGTGTGCAATATGTCCAGAATACGACCTTTGTGTGCCCTGCTTTTCACAGGGTTCTTATACTGGTAATCACAGACCATATCATGACTACAAGGTCATTGAAACACATGCATACCCTATATTCGACAAGGACTGGGGCGCTGATGAAGAATTGGCTTTGATTCAAGGCGCTCAGACGCTGGGGTTAGGAAACTGGCAAGATGTTGCAGATCATATTGGGGGTAGAGGAAAGGAAGAAGTTGGACGACATTATGAGGATATATATCTGAACTCTAAAGAATATCCTGTACCAGAGATGGATAAAACTTTCGATATTGATCCTAGTGAACTGACGGCTAATAGAAAGAGAAGATTAGATGATAGAAGAAATGCTCCTTTACCACCACCAAGAAAACCAACTGCATCAGTTCCTTTGTGTCATGAAATCCAGGGGTTTATGCCTGGTAGATTGGAATTTGAACATGAGTTTGAAAATGAGGCTGAAATCACTGTGAAAGATATGATTTTTGATCCTGATGATCAACAGATTGATATTGAGTTGAAGTTGGCCATATTGGACATTTATAACGGAAGACTGACATCTAGAGCGGAGAAGAAAAGACTACTATTTGATAATGGCTTGATGGAATACAGACGGAATGCCAGTATTGATAAAAAGAGATCAAAGGAGGAGAGAGAACTATTTAACAAATTAAAAGCATACGCAAATATAATGACCCCAAAAGATTTTGACAGTTTTGTTAATGATATGATAAGTGAACTGCACTGTCGCTTGAGAATCCAACAGCTGCAACAATACAGAGCTAATGGTATAACCACCCTGGAAGGTGGGTTGAAATTCGAGAAGGATAAGGCACAGAGATATGCAAACTTACAAAGATATGGATTATCAAACTCAAATGGATCTAGACATACTGTGAACTCCTTACACAATTCTTCAACAAATTCAAGAAACAGACAAAGCACACCATCATTTGAATTCAAGAAGAAAAACTCGACATTGACATACTCTGAAATTCAAAACTCCAACGATTACAACCTATTGAGTGAGGAGGAGAAAGAGTTATGTCTAAGTTTGAAGATCTTACCAAAGCCTTATATTGTCATCAAGGAGATACTGTTCAGAGAGAGTTTAAGAACCGGAGGTGTCCTAAGAAAGAAAACGTGCAAAGAACTATTGAAGATCGATCCAAACAAGGCAAACAAAGTGTTTGATTTTTTCAAACAGCAAAACTGGCTATAACGAACAACAATAAAACGTTAACCGGAAGAAGAAGAAAAAAATCTAGCTATTTTATTAGTGTATGTAGCAAATGTAAACTCATCATCTCATTTGAATTCAAACTTGATGGAAATCTAGCTATTATATTAGTGCTATTTTATTAGTGTATGTAGCAAATGTAAACATCATCATCTCATTTGAATTCAAACTTGGATAACAAGTTAGGAATTGCATTGATCTCGGGATCTTTCGAATCGTACAGATCAAACAACTTTCTTGGGATGACGTTATTGTAAACTGCAGAAAAACTCAATTTTCTAGCCTCGTCAGGCAATTCAGCCAATATGACTTTAATAATCTCTTTGTTTTGGGAGATATGCGATAACTTATATGGGTAGACGTTCACTTTATGCTCAGGCCTATACCATTGAGCAATAAAATGATTGAATTTGACGCCTTTAATAGCATCGTCCCCTGATATTGGACTCTCTTTGTTTGCTTCATCCTGGAATAGTTCTCTCCATATCCGCTGAATACCTGTCTGCTCATCTTCATCATGGTTGAGGAAACCGCCAGGTATGATCCATTCGTTCTTCTCAAGGCTTTGAAATAATAGGATATAGGGACCTGGCCCAACAGGAATGATGAATTGGATGTAGCGTCTGGTTCCATGTCGATTGTTGTATTGCTTAAGCGCTGACCAGTAGGCCCTTGTGCGTGGGATGGTAGCATCTCTCTTCGGTTTAATCTCTTTGATAGTTGTAGTCAACTTATCATCTACCTTCTTATTGCCGTCGTCTTTCTGCGGGCCCTTGGCAAGAGCTATAGAAGGAGGAGGAGGAGCGCTTGATACAGTGGAGCTGGTGGTGGAAGATGATGAGCTTGTGGGAGCATCTGTGATCGATTTAGGAGTCTTGTCGTTGACCTTGAGTGAATTGGAGCCATTCAGCTTGATTGTTCTGGAGACCTTCTCCATCTCAACTGGACGCGGTATATAGGTGATCTTAGCATTGTGCGGCAAAGTTATAGGTATCACTCCTTCAAACACAACCCGTGGTGATGGGGACACTGGCTTCTGCTGGTGTCTCTTGGGCTCGCTTTCTGTCATTGATGCTGTCTCAAAAGGGCACTGCGGTCTTGACCTGTCATATGACGTTATGTCAAAAAACAAACAAACACGCAAACAGTCGCTAAAAAAAGATCATCAACAACAATTTCAATCACTCTCCCCATCAGCAACGACTTCATCTTGATCACAGAAGAATGAGGCTCTCCACTCTTCTTAAGACTGCCCTAGCTGTCTCTATAGCAAGTTCTGCTGCCCCTGAAGCTTATCCAAAACCCGTTGATCCAAATCAAATAAGTGCAAAACAGTACGTCAAATCAGACAAGATCAAAGACCTAAAATGTATTCAAAGACAAATCGATACAGGTGAACATAAATTCGACGCTGAAAATAACATCATATATGGAGATTTCCCTTCATGTATTGAAACAGGTGAACCTCTAGCGTTGACTTATGCTACCAACGAACAATTCAACTGTTCTTTTGTTCTTACTGATGAGACCTACCATCTGTTTCAGTTATACATCCACGAAGATACACCATTCAGTTGCAGACTCCATGATCACAAGGATAATACAGGTGGTTTCATCCCGTTGACTTTCAACCTCAGGGGTAACTTGGAGTCAAGTCATCTAGATATAGATACCAGGCTTAACATAATTGGTACCTATAACAAAGTTAACGGCTCAATTGGAAGTTTAGTTGGTTACAGTTCAGGTTCCTCCACTTCTAAATACATCATTGGCGATAAAATCACTTTACAGATAAACAGTGGATGGTTCCCAATAACTAACGAAGAGTTTTACACTGTGTCAAGTGACTACAGTATTGGATTCTGGACTGTGTTGTTGATTGGTGGTGTGAGCAGTTTCATCACAGGTACGATTTTGATTTGGGCGTTATATGATAGAGTTACCAAGAAGGCTTTAAAATCACAGCAGTTTGGAATTGAACAGTCAAAATACGATTAATTATCTATATTGAATTTCTCTATATATAGATCATAATTTCTTGATGATTGAGTTCATGATCTTCTTGGTACTGTCATCAACCTTTTCATTACTTATGAAATTTTCAATCAAATATTCAACGAACAATGATTTGAGTTCTGTTTTGGAATCATCTGAAGATAGTTTGGATTTATATGCCAAATATTTGTTTGTAGATGATTGTAAAGTGTCGATAACTTGAGCCTTGTTGTCATCAAATCTCAAAAGTAGCAAAACATCCAAAATGATAACTTTTGGATCACTGCTATATTCATTCAAGAGTTTATTGATGACATGACTGGCTAGGTACGTCTTGCTTAGATTGTCATAGTCTTGGAAAATACTCAAAGCTTTATATGCACTCTCTATTTTAAACTCATATTCATTGAAATGTGAAGAGTAACTCATTCCAAAATGTTCCTTCTTCTGATTAATCAAAGTTTCAATCATTACATCGTAGATTGTTAAAGCAACATCACCTTTCAAAGCAGGATTCGTCTCTGGTGAACCTAGCATATTCAAATCAGCATCTGGCAGAGAATTTAGCTCTGATTTCACCAGGTCATTATCAAGTTTTATCAACCCACTATCTTCTTCATCCATCTCAACATCTTTCGCTTCAGAGACTTGATGTTCTAACTGCTGCTTCTCCGTCATCAACCCTAGCAATTGTCTTCTTGATAGCAGTTTGGATATATAGTTTAATTCAAATGTGAGATAAGCAAACCATAGTTTAGAAGAGTGCTTGTTGAATCTGAGACCCTTTTGGAATAGAATTCTTGCATTCTTAGCAGATCCAACAAAATCGAATTCGAAAGAAGCTGCATTGATCCAACTCTCCACGGAACTTGGGTGTAATTTGAGTAATTGATTATAGACTTTGTAAATCTTCTTGAAAAGTTTTTGGGTTTTCAGGTAGTTCAGGTAATTCTCCCATAATAGGAAGTCACTTGGGAATTTTTGAACTGATCTATCAAAGATGAAAAGAACTCTTCTCTCTCCAGCCCAGTCAGAAATGGATGGTTTAGTGTTGACCAACCCAACGGAGTTCAGTCTGTTGTATCTCTTGGATCTCAGTTTCTCCAGGTTCTTTTCGAAGTCAATGTATTTCAAGTAATCTCTCGTCTTAGAACCTCTTGATGCCAAACGATGCTCGAAATCTGTTCTCTTCTTGATGATGTGGGTGATCTCCTCCTTGGTGAAAAGACCTTTCTTGAAGAGATCGTCTAGTTCAGGAATGGACTGCTCCAGGTAGTATCTGGTTTTGGCACTCATGGCTTGGATGTCCTGTACTGTGTTGAACTAAAGAGGGCACCTTCTTACCTTACCACAGCAGCAGAGTAAAATTTTATGTGTAGTCCCAAAAAAAAAAAAAAATAAAGTTAAATCACGTGATGAGATGTGCGATGAGATGCGATAATCACATGTAGGGTAACCGTGCGGAGAATATGGAAAGCCGATGGCGAGGGGCTAGATGCATCCTCATCCGGTACGCGCACGTCACATGGCACGCTGGGGAATATGTCACTCTCTTTTTTGACGTGAATGACGTGTTTGCCAACCTAAATCATGTGGTTTCAGAAAAAAATATAGGGTCAGGTTGCGGGTTGCAGGTCGCAGGTTGCGTCGCACGCCCGCAGCCCACTTTGTTGTTATTTATTGTCTTGCTCCCAACGTTCGTGTAAGGGCCACTGCAGCGACTAGTCCGCCTCATATCGTAGTAGGCTCCACCTGGACTGTGCACCTGTCACAGACCAGTGCAGCGAAGAGCGGGTGCCCTGTAGCACGGTCCTGCGAAAGTAGCAAGGAATGAGGCACACCCGCACGCGAGAAGTGGGATTAGATTTTCCCTGCTTCGAAGTGGGCCCCAACAGGCTGATGCTAAGAATAATTTAGTTAGTATGCGCTCTACAAGAAAAACAACAATGATCAGCCAAAAATTCCAAAAGCAATAATAACAAACCCCAGAATTGAGAGTTTATACCGCCTGCTATATAAGCGTGCCGTTTCCCGCCTTATCACAAATCTCTCACTCCGCTCCACATAAACCACACTTAGACCTCATCATGCAGGACTCTAGAAGAAGATCCTCTCTGCTCGACTCCCTCAAGTCGCCTTTGATGGCCTCAAATGACCTTTCCTTGCTAAGCGCTCAACAGGCCACCGCCTACAACAGCAACAACAATAACAACAATAACAACAAAAATAACAATAGCAGTAGCGTGCAGGGTTCCAGCAGCAGTGACAACCCTTTCCAGTTGAACTCGTCCATCTGGCAGAGTACCTCTTCGCCACAAGGCGACGCTCCTCCTGGCAATCCCGCTGGTTCCTTCCCGAACATGAACTACAGAAGAGCCTCTGATTTCCATGCAAACTACACCACTTGGAACAGCGCCAACAACAACAATAACAGTGGCGGTGGCAACAATAACAATAGCAACAACAACAACTTTCAAGGCAACAGTTTCTCGGAGGACTGGGACCTCTCTCCTAGAAAGTTCTCTCTGGACTCATACCAAAGCGTCAACTCGAACTACCCTCAAGCTCAATACCAACAGCAAAATCAATATCAACAGGGCATGCAACAAAATTATGGATTCAACAGTGGAAGTACCAGCGGAAATAGTGCCTATGATGTCATGAGCTCACCAGGTTCACAAAGTCATCAGACCCAAACCCAACAACAACAACAACAGCAACAGCAACAACAACAACAACAACAACAACAACAACAACAGAACATGCCGTTCCCTAACGAGTCTACCCCTCAGTTGATTCAACATTACGAGGCGTTGGATTTCTACTTCCACAATGATCCTTACCATAGAGTCTCGATCAACGCTGAATCATCAAATGAAACAAGTATTGAGGCCTTGTTATCCCAAAAATCAGCAGATGGTAGTCAGGTTACTTTACCAAAATTCCCAAACAACTCACAGCTACCATCGCAACAACTATTCCTTGTTTCGTTCAAGTCTGGTCGTGTTGATTGCTTCTACCTTCCTGAATCAAGCTCACTTTCATTGAAGATTGGAGATTTGGTGATTGTCGAGGCTGATCGTGGTAAGGATTTGGGTAAAATTGTTCGATTGAATCTCTCAATAGATGACTTCAGACTCTTGAAGTATCTGCAATTCATGGAGCAACAAGCTGCTGTTAATTCCTTTGAATCCACTTCATCCTCAACAGGATCCAACGGCTCAACGGGTAATAGTAACGTTCCAACTTTACATTTCCCAAAACCTATCTTAAGATTGGCCTTGTCTCAAGAAGTGTTTCAGCTATTGACTAAATTGCAAGACGAGGAGAAGGCTAAAAGAATTTGTCAATTCAAGATTGAATCGTCGCCTTTGGTTACTTCCCGTGATTCAGTTGAACCCTTATCTTTATCAGCAGCAACCCCGCAAAGTTCATTGGCTTCCTCAATGTCCATTATAGATGCAGAGTATCAGTTTGATCGTAAGAAGTTGATCTTTTACTACAAGGCTAACCATAGAATTGACTTCAGAGACTTGGTGCGTGATCTGTTTAGAATTTACAAAACGAGAATTTGGATGTGCGCTGTCAATTCTAATCATGTTATAGAATCACCACCACAAGAGGAAACGCACTTGGCACAATTGAACAACATTGACATGAAGGCGTTGTCATCTCCTGTTCTTCAACAACCAACGTTGTATGGTGAATTCCAGCAGCCATCACAGCAACAGCAACAACAAGTTCATCCGGAAAATTTAGAACCACAACAAAATGATTTCACTGGATTCAATCAAAATATCTGGAGTTCATCCCCATCATTACCACCACAATCATCATCAAATTACTACACATCATTTGGTGGTGGAAGAAGTGGCATTAATAGCAATGCTCCATTGAATTACAATATCCCATCATCACAAGGGTCGACAGCTGCCGGTCAACAAAATTCACTCATGGGTATGATTAGTGAACCTTCTTTATTCCCTCAATCATCACAGCATGCTGTCACTGATCGTGATTCACTTGGTGGAAGTGTTGGTTCGCATAGTGCAGGTGGTCATGCAGGAAGTTTTAGTATTTGGAACTAATACTCAAGGGATGTAATTAGTTTATGTGTTACGTCTTAAAGTTCCTCAGTTATAGAAGTTTTTTGTATTGGTTGTTTTAGACTTCATTCACATGTTCTAACTCAAATTGTTTTCTGGTTTTAGTTTGTTACTTCAGTTTTATGTTTTTTTGGTTTTTGGCTTTGGTTCTGGTTTTATATTTGCTATTCTATTTTTTTGTATGTCATTCGAAAAGGTTTAAGCTGCTGCTGCTGCTGCCGCCATCATGATTACAATGTTTTCATTTTTTTTTACATTTTGCTACACAGGTTTCCCCATAATGATGATGGGTTTTAGAAAATTTTGCTACTGATACCCTAATGCATCACTCGCACGTACAGAGAATATGGACAAAAAAACGGTTACAATGATACACTATATTATTCTTTTTATTAGTCTTTAATTTTACGCACATAGTTTTGTTAATTTGATCTTGGTTGATAATGGCATCTGGTAAAGTTCACCTCTCTCTTGCCGCAATTATTTATTGAATCGATCGGTGTTACTAAGCACCAAGTGATGACACTTTTATCACACTTTGTTTTTTAGTTGGATTATGACTAAGACGTTGTTGATAATACTAGTGGAGGTCATTTATTGCGGTCCGTAGTTTCCCCCAAGTTGTTGTTATCGGTATATGGAGATGCTCTCAAAAGATTTCCGCGAAAACTTCGAAAATTTTGAAGGAAAAAAGTCAATAGGAAAACCAAGTAATTGGGATCAGTTCAGTGTCCTGTACTATTGATAAAGTAGTACTGTCTAGTTCATCTGTTACCCTCAATATGTCCAGCAGACTGTCCTTTGTCTCAAAGAATTCTCGCCAAGTGGTAAGTCGCTGTCACCTGAAGTTCAACCCAGATACCAAATACTGACTATGATGACTCCAGACGCAACAAGTCCGTAAGCTTGCAACAGAAGCAGCAAACGTGATTGAAACTCAAACCACAACTGTCCCAAAGTTGATAATAGAACATGCGCAGCGTAAGTTTCCAATCACTATTCTGGATAATTCTCCATGAGATCAGCTACTAACTTTAGTTAAAGAACCACCAAAATATGTTTTGACAACAGTACGCCAGTTTCCATCATTATCACCAATCAAGTTCCAACCCATACCATCTTCATTGCTAAAGACTCCAATTCGTAGGGATCTGTTATGGAGAGCTGTCGTTTACGACGCTGATAATAAACGTGTTGGTTCATCAAATCCTAATGGCCGTTCAGAAATGGGTTACTCAAGAAAGAAATTATTACCACAGAAGGGTACTGGTAAAGCCAGATCCGGTGACAGAAGTTCCCCAATCAGACACGATGGTGCCGTTGCGCATGCCAGATCCGCTCCAAATGATTTCACCTCTGAATTACCTAAAAAGATCTACTCTAAGGCTATCCATGTTGCACTCAGTGAGAAATACAGACAAGGAGAACTATTCGTCATTGAAGATGATTTAGAAATTCCACATAAGAAAGGTAATGCCTCTCTGATTGAACTCTTCTTGATCAAGAATAACTTGAAGGGACTGAAGCTTTTGTTCATCACTAATGAACATGCACCAAATTTAGTCTTCTCCACCCAGAAATTCGAGGATAAAATCGATATTGTTCAAAAAGAAGGTCTTGAAGTCAAAGACTTACTGCATCCACACAAAATATTCATCGATTTGAAATCGTTGGAATGGCTATACAAAACATATCAGATATAGATAGGCCTCTGGCATAATGATCAATAAAACAGTTGTATATAGTTTAACTATCACCCATGTAAATATCACGATAGACTGATTTGAAAGGCTGCTGTCTGCCTCTACTCATTCTCGATTGCCACTTTAGCACAGCCAAGTAGCTGACACTTGGATCACCTGGATGTGCATTCACGGATAGGAAAGCAAATTGGGGGCATTCCCACGTGACTCTCATTAGGGCTACTAGACTCAAAAAAACGTGCACGGATGTTCAAACCTTAAGCTCTGCACTTTTTTCAACAGTCACTTTCGCGAATCGTCTTCGCGAAATCGCAGGCCCCAGCATTTTTTTCTTGCCTTTTCGTTCTTATGGGAAAATTCGCGGAATCAAACACTGAAAAATAAAATCGAAAAACTTGAACCAACAGTGAAATACCATCAATACCAGGTCAAGAATAAGCAAAGATGTCTTTAGTTGTTCAAGAAGCAAACAGTTTCCAACACATTTTACGGTACGTTACACAACGAGACGGCTACAGAAAAGAAATGAATGAAAAGCAACACTGGAATACAAGCAACGCGAGGGGGCACCATTACTACCAAAGTATTTTCCACCATCCTGGAGACTATTCAACAAGCATGAAAGAACCCATCCATAGTATAAAATGGCAAAGGAGAATGTTAGAGGAAAGAGGCTTCAGATTACCTTCGTTTTGACAGAGGGATTCAACCATCAGCTATCACTACACATTTCAACTTTTGCACCACCACGAAAAGTTTTTACCAGAGTTACTAGGAGCCCCATTATCAAACAAAAGCCTTTCAATGAACCAATCCAAGGTATCACACTGCACAACTCGATTTACTCTCAAAACTCACACAAGCCACACCAGTTTCGGGTGATCTCTTCCACGTTTTTCTATTTGTTTCATTTTCGAGCCCTTCATTTACTACTCAGCGATCAAGACCTTTACTAACATTTTTCTCTAGTTTGTTAAACACTAACGTTGACGGTAAAATCAAAGTCCAATACGCTTTAACCACCATCAGAGGTGTTGGTCGTCGTTACGCCAACTTGGTTTGTAAAAAAGCTGATGTTGATTTATCAAAAAGAGCTGGTGAATTAACCCAAGAAGAATTAGAACGTATCGTTACTATCTTACAAAACCCAACTGACTATAAAATCCCAACTTGGTTCTTAAACAGACAAAAAGATATTGTTGACGGTAAAGACTACCACGTCTTAGCTAACAACTTGGAATCCAAATTACGTGATGATTTAGAAAGATTGAAAAAAATCAGAGCACACAGAGGTATCCGTCATTTCTGGGGATTACGTGTTAGAGGTCAACATACCAAAACTACTGGTCGTCGTAAAGCTTAGATTGGCTGGTATGTTTTTAAAAGTTTGAGAGAGGGGAACCTATATTGGGTCGAATGGTTATTTGTTCAATGCTGGTTTTCAACTTGAAAGCAAAATTAATTCTATATCGTTTGTATATTGTGGAATAAATCAATTTCATTTACGTTAACATCTAACTTGTAGTAATTCTTATTCATCTCAGCTGAGTTTAAAAAAAAATCATCTCTTCTCGAACCAATAACGAGGTTACCAAGAGTTGGACAGGGCGTAAAGATATACCAAGATTGTTGAAGACTAGAATGCCTCGTAGCGCTTTTTTCAGGGAAGCAATCTACACATTAAATCAATCGTGACACATATAAATTAATTAAAAACACACCTATTAGAAAACCCTCTAATATCTAACTCAAATAAAATACAAACATAAAATCAAAATCATAACAACCTCAACAGATCACTTAATGCACAACCCCTGTATATAAAATGAGAAACTTATTTGTGTGATTTATTAGGATTGCTGTTGGTTCTCAATTCTCCCAGCGGCTTTCTATCTTTCAACTCACCGTTGTTTTGCGCTGGAGCAACGATCTTATTCATGACATCGTTATTCAATTTAGGTCTGATATCAACTGGGATATTTTCCTTGTTGCTTTCCAAATCACCTTTGAAGTTTCTCGGTGGTGATGGGTTCACTTTCATGATTGGTTTTTGACGTTGCTTGGAACTGATTGGAGTCATTGATAGCTTTGTTGGGGAACTTTGATTATTTTTGATCGTCTCTTCGTTTGCAGGAATTGCATTTGCAGAACTCGTTAACTTGAATGTGAAAGTTGAACCAGTAGTTGGTGATTTAGCTTGCACCTTTGATTTACGAGATGGTGTGGCTAAATCATTCTTGAACTGTGAGATTTGAACAGCTGGTGCAACTAATGGACTTGAAGCTTGATAGTGCTGTTCTTGCTGTGGGGATTGTCCTTCTTGAGGAGTTGGTGAGGATGATGGTGGAAGACGAAGCGGAGCCGTTTGGTATTGGTGAAGTGCTGGTCTGACAACATGTGGTTTACCAAGCGTCGTGAAGATAATTGGTTGTTGTCTGATAGGAGTTTCATTGGGTATGCTTGGTTCTTGTGAAATGTGTGGATAGATTGGTTCTAGATGGTGAACTTCTCTTTCAGCATGAGATTGACGTCTCAATGTTTGTCTTCTATTCTGGAACCAGATCTGAACAGCTTTCTCTGTCATATCAACTTTACTGGCAATTTCTTCTCTTCTGGCCCTGTTTGGAGTTGAACCTTGTTCAAATTCTTCATGCAAGATTGCCAACTCTTTTGGTGTCGTTCTTCTTCTCTTACGACGAGCTAACTGTGCATTATCGATGGATGGCTCCTGTGTAGGATATGTGGAAGGAGAATGGGAAATAAAGGCGTATGATCTCTTTTCAACTAGAGGTGAATCTTGTGGAACTGATACACGAGGTTCTTGAATATGCGACGTTGGAGTTGGTAGTCTTGGAGACGATTGAGACATGTCAGAACCAGATAAAACAGAAGGCAATGAGAACGACTTCGACTGTTGCATGAAAGGTAACTTTGAATGGCCTTCCTGTTTCGTATTCAAATTCAGAGAATCAAACGATGGCAATCTAATTGGAGTCTTCATAGATGGTGTCTGCAAAGAGGCTTTAGATAACTGATGGAGAGATAAATCAATAGAGCCATGACCTTTTGGGGAGACAGGTGCAGATGTTTGAGCTTGTGTTATCGTCAAAGGTGGTAACGTGGCAGGTTCACCGACTGATGATTTCAGCACTTCAGATAACGGTGGTAACGATCTGGCTGAGGACGAATGCTGTTCTGTCTTTTGGTGCATGTATGGTAAGTTAGGTCTTGACATGACTAAAGACATTATAATCGCAATGCAGAATGGCAAGAGAATGAATTAGCACTAGGGAGCAGGGGATATAGCCAAAGTGAATAAGCCACGGTAGTCAAAATGTTTATTTGGGAGGATTTGTCTAGTTATATATACGCCAAATCCAATTTTCCCGTTTTGTTTATTGGATGCAAAGGAACCTTCTTAATTGTTTACATTAATTACCTACGCTAATTGCAATTTGCTGTCCATAATTAGTGTGACTGGAAATTTAAATGCGTCGCGTTGCCGGGACTGGTTTTCTGAGCGTGTTTTTAATGGCGGAACGCGCGTTTGTTGTTTACGTTTTGGTACGAGCCACAGTGTTTTTTCAACGATGATCTGCGTTGAAACATGGACCTGAAAGAAGCCCATCTCTGCTTGTCTAGTTTCTCTAAGCAGGGAAGTGACTGGGACTTGATGCTATCACTGTGCCTCAATGTCGGAATGCTGGCAATGGCATTTTGCAGAAATCCAGGTCGCTAATACTCGAATCAAAGTGTAGATTTAACGAATCTGTACATAAAGTGAGCGGAGATGGTGTTTCAACTTATACCCAACTTGTGTTTCGTTTCAAATCTTGACGTTCTTGGAAAGTACCAATTCTAGTTTCGAATCGGCCGCATGGATCCCAAAAGACCTTGGCGAAGTCCTAGCAGCCAGAGAGATGCATGCTTAAACGACAAAAGCGTGCCTGAAGAGGGCGCCTGTCCTGAATCTCTTCGCGAACACGATCTTTTTTTTTTCTTATTGCCATAACAATTGAAAAGTTGAAACGCGCCTTGCATTGTCATGCCGTGATTCTGATGGTGAACCTCTTCTATTATTTTAGGCTGTATTGGGATTTGACCGTACGCTGTACACGGCAGGAAGAAATCGAATCTGGTAAATTGTCTAATTGTTAAGCGTCTGGTAGATCGTGCTATGTTACTTTACAGCTTACGACTCGAACGTTTGAGATTTGACTGCCGGGCCCTTAGTCTTCCATTGCTCTGATCCTTACGACTCTATTCATCAGGATAATATAGTATCTGTTTACTTGCAAACAGACAGGATATCTTGACAGAAAGCAGTCGTTGTTGATGTCCAGTAACCGGTTATAGTAAATTTAGACGCGCTAAAAATGAACAGTAAATAATATCTTAAAGAGTATCAACCAACTACCATTGGTGACGAATCTTTAAATTTGTTACTCCTGCTGCATGTCATATTCAAAAGTCGTCAGTTCAGCTGCAGAAGAAGTGAAGGACATTCCTTCGAATATCACTCGGCTGTATACGCTCATGCTGGGCTGTGAGTCTGATAAGTAGTTAGGCTCCTGCTAGAAGCCCCGCTGCTCTGTCTGGTAAAAGCAAACGCCGGGCGGCTCCTCCAGCTCTTAGTAAGACAATCAATTAACACTGCTGCTGCTGCCCCAGGGTAAAGTGCCACAGTCAAAGGATAAAGATCCACGAGCAGTGGAATCATCATGTGCAGATAGCTCTCCAAATTTTTTTATAACCAAATGACCCTCCCTTCTTTTCGATACACGCTGCGATCCAAGTCTACAGCACTCACCTCGTTGCTAAAACACAGACTCAAAATAGTGCCAATATTCATCTCCTCAAGGAATCCAGTGCAATCCTCCCATTACTCCACCAAGAGAGAAGACCATGTACCGATATGGCCCTACGAGACCTCAATTGCCACTATCTCGCTGCCTAAGGCATCCATTTACGACCGTTTGAAAGCGGTAAAGAAGGCTGGGTTTGCAAGGTTTGAGCTGATGGAGATGGACCTGCCTGAGGTATTGACAAGTCTGCCACATTTTAAAAAGACAGTTGAGGATCTAGGTTTGAAGATCTCTATATTCCAACCGTTTCGAGATTTCGAAGGTGATTGGGAAAATTTTGGGAACCGAGTGCTCGAGTTCAAAAAGAGGTTGAATGTGATGAAATATCTGGAGATCGATACGATATTGTTGTGTTCTAATTGTTTGCCACATACAGAGTTTGACGAGAAGAGGTTTGTGACACAGTTACGGATTGCAAGTGATTTAGCTGCTAAGAAGAACATCAAGATTGCATATGAGGCGCTATCCTGGGGTACATATTACAAAGACTTGGACCAGTCATGGGATGTTGCTCAGAAGGTGGATCGGGACAACTTTGGAATATGTCTTGACTCTTTCCATATCTTCATCAATAAATGCTCCATTGACCTTGTCAAGGAGATGCATGGCAAAATCTTCTTTGTCCAGTTAAGTGACTCTGAGTCCACCATGAACCTATCCACTATGTATCAGTCTAGAAGTTATAGAAACCTGCCATACCAAGGTTCATTCGATAATTTAAGTCTGCTTCAACTGATCCACCAGACGGGATACGAGGGTCCTGTCTCATTAGAGTGTTTCAGTGAAGTGTTTAGAGGTTTCAAAGATTTAGATTACACAGCTAAAGAATCGCATAAGTCACTAATTTACCTGTTTACCGAGCTCATGAAGACCACTAGCGTTCAACTTCCGGTTAAGTTCACACAGCCCGCAGAGATTGTTGGCTTCAACATCCTGGTTGACGATCCTGCCTTCAATGGCATGATTGATTATACAGACCCGCTGTCTCCCTTTCCTGTTGTTGAACTCGTTATAGATGACAAGTCTGTGTTCGAATCGAGACAGAAGCTATTTGGGTACGAGAACAATCTAGCCTTCCACCGAGTCATGGACGCCAGTAACACTGGCCACATAGGCTCTCTGAGACAGAGCCTCGTGATCAACTGCAGCAGATTGACCTACAACAGTCTCGTGCTCTACTTCAAATCGGTGTTACAGCTGCCTGAGAATATGGCGAGCAGGGAGTATACCCAGTACGGGCTCTCCAGAAGCAGAACCTTTGGGACTACGGCGCGTATCACTGTTGTTTCACAGCAGGACGAGCAGCCCGTCCTCAGAAACAGTTTATAGACTCGCTGTATGCGCTTTTATCCTCCGCTTCCCTCAACTCCAATGCTGAAAATTGATCAAAAAAACAAACGGCTGTCGGAAACCCATGGGCTTTCTGAACAACCTCAAAGAAACATTTCAATTTAACTATTATATGTTCACCGTGATTTTCTGTTTCTGGTCTAGCTTCCTGAAGGCAGAATTTAGCTAGAAAAACCAATCTAGTCGAAGCTGTTATGAATTTATCGCTGCAATAATAAACTACTAATTATCAGATGACAGTGCTTACTTTATTTTTAGGATTCTTTAGAATCTTTGATATCGCTTTTGTTATATCATCTTTGATACCAGCTTTATCATCCTTGATACCATCACCCTTGATGTTTAAAAGGTCAGATGCTCATATTTTGTTGTAACACATAATTTCGGCTTTTCGGTTTGTTAGTTTTTAATTTGAGTGATTGATATAATTTTTGATCAATCTATTTGTTCTCCAGAGATCAACTATAAAATTCAAATTTGGAAGATCAATATAGATGAGCAATCTTCCTCAAAGTGTATTTTTTGAATTCAGCGAAAATTAAAAGTGTTGTATATTTTGAGTGTTTGGAAGAATACTTACTGGACAGGGAAGAATTATTTATACTTATCACAAAAAGGGTAAGGTTACGAGCTTCCTTGCTAATCCTCGTAAGCTTAACACCACAAAATTCAACTCCGGTGAAAGCCTACTCCATCGAGGCCATTCGTTCGGCTGGTTTGAGTTTACACAGATTTAATCATTACATGTAGAATCCCAAAAGATAGATCAATTCAATACCAATATAATTTAGTGCAAAACACAATTGTTTCATGCTGTTGAGATCATTCAAAGGATCAAATCGAATACTCATTTCAATTAGGAAGATGTCACAAGAATCAAAGAAACTCGGTTTAGAATCACAAGTAAAGAGAAATCCACACGGTGATTTCAATAAGGTTGAGCAATCTAGAGAACCGTTCGAAACCGATGTGAAATGGCACTACACACAGATCCCAAAAGTAGACTGGACACCGGGACAGGGTGCCAATGATGATTCATGGAAGAAGCATCGGAAGCTTTCAATTGACCCATTTGCCGCTGATAGAAACCCAGTGGACAACTACAAGCTATTGATCTCTGGTGTCGTTCCAAGGCCAATAGGGTTTGTCTCGTCAATTAGCGGCGACGGTGTCAAAAATCTAGCTCCATTCAGTTATTTCAGTGTCGCTAATCATGATCCACCAATCTTCACAATTGGGTTCTCTGGTGGTAAGGGAAATCCAAAGGATACAGCTAGAAACATCCTTGAAACCGGTGAGCTGACTATCAATATCATAAGTGAATGGTTTGTTGAAGCTGCTAACTTCTGCTCTACAAATAGTCCATCTGCTGTTGATGAATGGAAATTATCCGGATTGACCCCATTGAAATCTAACGTTGTGAAACCAGATCATGTCGCTGAAAGTGCCTTTTCAATTGAGGCAAAGTTAGTTCATTCTCATGAGTGGAAATCTAAAAGGGATCCAGAAAGGGCTACTGGTATTCTCTGTATAGTGGAAGGGGTCCAGTTCCATGTAAGGGAAGATGTCGTTAGTGAGGAGTTGAACAATATCGATATTTCAAAGTTGAAACCGGTCAGCAGACTAGGAGGTATCACATACGGAAGAACAACGCAAGGTTTCGAAAGGTTGAGACCAGATTACGAAAAGGATGTAGCAAATAAAGAAGAGGTTACAAAATTACTGGGTTGATTCATTTAGAAATCATTACGGTTCACGAAAGATATTTCTTTGAGTTGGAAGTGATCTTCGTCATCTATGCTCCTAAGAAATCTTTGAGCTTTCCTTAAGGATGATGCGATTTCTGTACACTTGCAATATAATCATGTCCATAATTCTTCATACACTTTAATAGACGTGAACGGCAATCCTCTGTAGTTATCATTGTTTAGCTGTTCTGCTTCAATGCGTTGATATATGTCTGGAGAGCTTCCTTCACTCGGAGATTTTCAGGTTTGAACCCAGTCAACAAGACTTGTTGCAAAATACCTTGATAAATCATTGGTTCGGTACATCAGCTTCCAATTAGAATCTTGAAATTCACGATATCGTTCAATAACAGGATGATAGCGCATCTCTAAAACAACACCTGGGTTTGGATCGTTTTTGAAAATATCTAAAGCGGCCTTAACTCGATTATTCAGGTAAGCTTGGTGCTTGGTGCTAAATTTGGAACAGCCAATACAACTCACTTTGGTTTCACTTCAAGTTGTTGCGCGTGTTCAGGAGTTTCCAGGTGGATAATTTCATCATCCTTGGCTGTCAATGATGTTACCACCGTAGACCAAATCTGTGGTACCTTTGCACAATTCGGCCTCTTCTGGGTAATTTTGTTTGAAATTTTAACTAATACCAACAGTGTTAGTATTCGTACCAATTCTTACAGCCTTTTTAGTTTCTGGATCAATTCTTGTGTAAATAGCATTAATTGAGCCAAAACCTTCACCAACTTCATGTAATACATCCACGAGCTTCATTTCATTGATCTTGTTTGCCATAGTGACTGTACTACCAATCAAACCCTCATTTTTGAAAATGGATATGTGAGAGATTGAAACTGCCAATCCTAATATACCCTCATACAAAAAATCTGCCACAGACTATTTGAATACTGTATCTTTAAAAGTTGTTCGACACTTCTGCATACGATAGAGTATTTGTTTTGGTTAATGTTCGAAACAGAAAAGTAACTCAGAATCCGTTATTGACTAAATCCGTTGATTGACAGTTTGATTGACTTCACTGACTGTATTAAACTGTAAATGATACAGTATAATCTTGAGGTATCTTTTATTTTGAGAATTTTAACGGGTCTAGGTTTTACAGTTACTTTACAGTTATAGAGTATATATGTGAATAGTACCAACCAGACACACTAAACACAGAAGCGTTAATTCCGCCAATTCAGCATATATAAAGGCAGTATGTTGCTGATATATTGATTATTGTAGACTCAGTTCTCTATAACAAAACAAAATCAAAACAAAATCAACATGAGCGAGAAAAAACAATTTGTGACTTGGAAAAATCTAGGGCGTTCTGGTTTGAAAGTCTCCGATATCATTGTCGGTTGTATGCAATTCGGTTCTAAAGGCTGGCAATCATGGGTCGAGGATGATGAAGAGAAAGCTTTTAACATCTTGAAAGCAGCCTATGATGTTGGTATCAGAACTTATGACACTGCTGACCTTT